>JACXGJ010013762.1:0-15830 GCA_016801105.1 Esox niger | reverse complement strand
TGCCCTCCTGATTACTACCCATAGTGCCCTCCTGATTACTACCCATAATGCCCTCCTGATTACTACCCATAATGCCCTCCTGATTTCTACCCATAATGCCCTCCTGATTACTACCCATAATGCCCTCCTGATTACTACCCATAGTGCCCTCCTGATTACTACCCATAATGCCCTCCTGATTACTACCCATAATGCCCTCCTGATTACTCCTGATTATGAAAGCTCTTTTCTTGAATCTGAGAAGCCACGTGACGTACAGGAAAAAAGAAGGATTTTTTTGCCGGCACTTGATTGTTTAGTTTCAATAGACAAATTTGGCAATCCAACAATGGCTCTGAAACAAGCTGTTCAAATAATCCTTCACTAGTTACGCCCAGGAAATAACACTAAATAAACACCTCTTAGACAGTCCCCAGGAAACAATGACATATTTGTCCAGGGATTAGTCACTGGTTAAAAATGTCACCCTACATACATTTGTAATAAAGGCTTATTGTTAGTTGATGTGATCACCAAAACTCGAACGACATTCCTTCAGCCCCATGAACAGTTTGTGATTCTGGCTGAATAGTCGTTAGGCTCTTAGGAAAATTACCATGTGGAGGTTCTATTGGCATTAAAGAAGAGACTCCGCCAAACTCATTACCCAGTTAAAGAAAACATACTTTCTAAAAAACGTGTGAAAAATTGCCCTGAATACATTCAAGTAGCTTCTGCTGGTTAAAATCCTAAAGCGAACAAGAATACAAATCTGTCAGTGGCTTCAGGACCAGTTTGGCACAAACGATTTGACCAGGATTATAATGAAGTGTGTAGATTAATAGAAAACCGCGTAAATACTCAACTGATTCAGTCTGTCTGTTTTTATGCGTGTGAACTGATTCAGTGACTGTCTGTCTGTGTTCATGCGTGTGAACTGATTCAGTGACTGTCTTTCTGTGTTCATGTGTGTGAACTGATTCAGTGACTGTCTGTCTGTGTTCATGTGTGTGAACTGATTCAGTGACTGTCTGTCTGTGTTCATGTGTGTGAACTGATTCAGTGACTGTCTTTCTGTGTTCATGTGTGTGAACTGATTCAGTGACTGTCTGTCTGTGTTCATGTGTGTGAACTGATTCAGTGACTGTCTGTCTGTGTTCATGTGTGTGAACTGATTCAGTGACTGTCTGTCTGTGTTCATGCGTGTGAACTGATTCAGTGACTGTCTTTCTGTGTTCATGTGTGTGAACTGATTCAGTGACTGTCTGTCTGTGTTCATGTGTGTGAACTGATTCAGTCAGAGTCTATTTTCATAGTAAACGTTGTGCTTTGAACTTTCCTCATAGTTTCAGGTTTTATATAATTCACATGAACAAGTGGAACTTAAAGCATCCCTTATAACTTCCTCAGACATTTAGATTAACAGAAAACATGTCAGGAATTCTTCTTCCTGCATTTGAAAATGCCCAGCCACAGTAGAACGTGTGCCCACACCAATAACACTGTTATCATTAATCAATGACATTTTATATCTGTCAATCCATCTTCAACAGTTTCCATTAGTGGTTGTTGGAAGGAAGAACAGGGCACCAAAATAACCCACTGGGGAGATACATACACATCTGGTCAGACTGAGGGAGACTGAAAGGGTAGACACACCTGGTCAGACTGAGGGAGACTGATGGGGTAGATACACACCTGGTCAGACTGAGGGAGACTGATAAGGGACATACATACCTGGTCAGACTGAGGGAGACTGACGGGGTAGATACACACCTGGTCAGACTGAGGGAGACTGACGGGGTAGATACACACCTGGTCAGACTGAGGGAGACTGACGGGGGAGATACACACCTGGTCAGACTAAGGGAGACTGACGGGGGAGATACACACCTGGTTAGGAGGCAGCGTGAGAATCAAAACGACCCATGACCTCCTGGGAGCAACAGTAAAGGTCAAGTGATCAGCCCAATGGCTGAATAAGCCTCTTCCTGGCTCCTCCCACATTGATACAGAACACATCGTTAGCATTACCGCTCTTATACAAACACACCGCCTGAATGCTGCTGGTGAGACTCGCAGCTATGAGATTGAGCCGTCGGTCAAGTCTAGAAATTTACTAAATGTTGTCTAGATGGTTATCATGCCATTAGTGTCAGCCAGGCAACCAGAATAATCACCTCAGAGGAATGAAAGACTGCTATGATGATACACGTTTGTATGTAGCCAGAGGTAAAAGCAATGATATGAATGAATTACACCGTAACACTTCTGTATTCCTGAGGGTTCGCCAATACTTTTTCACCTGTAAATAATTTAAATTAATATTCAATCAACTTTGCCCAACGTGCAGGACAATAAAATGCCGCTGCCTCTGTCAAATATCACTCAAAAGAAAAATTCCTCCCAGATTTTGGCAATAAAGATGGCATTGTGCTGTCCACCCATCTCCTACTCTGAACTCAGACAACATTAGCTATTCACTTTAGATTTTGGTTAACAAGACATGCTTCTTCACTACACAACATACGGTATGTGTGTATTTCTAGTTGTATCTAAAGGTGACTGATAAAAAGAAAATGGTCCATTATTCTAATATTATGAGCCTGTTTGACTGAATGTACAGATGTTGTGTCTTAAATTGAGCTTGTCTCAAACAGCAGAAAAATATTCCTACCTTAAAAGGAAGTTTAGTATGATGCTTTTTTTTTTGTTCCTGAGAAACTCCCCAGTCTGTGTCTGAAACAGAACATGATTTTACAACAGTCATTAAATGTATGTGAGTGATGTTTCATTTCCAGCAGCTGTTCAGGTATTTTAATGTGCCTGACAGTTTATTTATAAAACAGGCTTAAATTAGGTTCACAATGTAATTTCAAATTCCTTGGTAACACTACATTAAGGCCTTTAGAGCAGCTCTCAGACACTATTAAATATATGGATGTGAACTGCTATATTGGCCAAACAACCTGCTGAAGTTCTTCATTTCTATTATGAACTGGATACCGACCCAGGTAGCACAGAATAAATATGTATTTTCTGTCATGCCTGTGGTATATTGTAGCACACAGCACAGCATAGAGTCAATCAGCATTGGAGACACTCAGGCTAAACTTCACATTACAGCTGAATAATTAAGAAAGCTTACCATCTTGCTGAAACTACATTTAATTTAAAGCTAAGGATAAAATACGGCACGATTAGACATTCTAGACCCAGAGGATGTCAATTAATCTAAGTGAAACATAAACAATTGTTTTCAATTCCAAGGATGTTTTCAAGGTGGCTTTAGAATCTCCTTTCCTCTGATATCTGGAGACAGTGGCACAAAACTGCAATGATTGGCATGTGACAATGGCAACAGTTGAACCAGTTCTGCAAGTTGGATGCCCAATGTGCACCATATAAAACCCTTTGTACCCAGAAGATCTGTACAGAAAGAGACCTTATCTAATCATCAATTCAAATGAACAGCTTAAAAATAACAGCTTCTATTTAAAGGCCTCCAATATAGAAACCTTCATTCTCAAGAAAAAAGCATCAGAGTTAGAAAAAAGGTGAGTTGGATGGTCTTGATTTTAGTTTCTATTTGAATGTTTTTATTTTTACAGGGCATTTTATTCTTAGGCAAATCTGTCAGTTCCAAATTCTATAAGCCTACTGCAATAAAAAGTTAATTACAAGGAAATCCAGTTAGTGGATGTCAACGATGTCCTAAAAAAAATCTTCATTCAGGTCTTGGACACTGTCCATTTAGCTGGGAAATCTGGTGAGGAAACAAATATTGATTGATGCCAACAATGGCCTTCCTTAACAAATAAAAACCATCAAAACAACATTTCAAACTCACTATTAGTTTCTTAAAATACTGTGGCAACAAATTGCCTTAATTTCTTTAGTTGTGGGAAATAATTTAGGTTTACAGTGTGAGTGGCACTCATTTCTTTTAAGGAATGAGTTCCCAAAAAATCTTTAAGTTTGGAACCAAAACGTTATTTAAATTATAACATTTTAGTTTTATATTAGTTGTCATTACTTCAATTATTTAACGTCTTTTAAATTACAGTATAAGTATGATGGATATATACACATTTTTTCAACATTAAAAACTCAGTTACTGTACAATTGTTCTGCTATATTGACTGAATTGTATTAAGTGAGATGAATTGCCATTTTAAGTTTCGGTAACTGAAAAAATGTCAGCTAACTTATTTAGACATTCAATTGACTTCAATCGAAAGGTTCATGTAAAAGTAATTTCAAATATGTGAGTTCCACAAACAAATTACTTTTGAGTAAAAACGTTAATACTATAAGGCAATCAGTTGACTTACATTTTTTGAGTTTTGCTAACTTATTTGGGTTTACAGTTTAGGATTTGTATACACTTGGGCTAACAGGAAGAGTAATCTTACTTGTTTAGTTCATAAGAATTCATACATACAAAGTTATTCTCAATATCAGTCAAATAGTGTTTTAAAGTGGTAAAGATTGAAGAGGATTCCCTGATAAGGACATTTCTATCTACCCCCACCCCCTTTTAGGGGAGAACATAGTTTAAATACACCAGCTAGGTAGCTTTAGTTATTTTCTTTGCCCAGCAGTCTTCCATAATAGCATAGAGTAGGACCCCTATTATCCGCATAGCCAGTTTCAGTTCTGAAATACATTGCATTAATAATAGGAACAAGGGAACATGTTATCATCACAGTACAACACAGGGTTAATTAAACTTCAGGGAATCAATCTGTCCTGTTAGGAAGCAGAAGAGATTGTGAATCAGTGTCACCTGTTTTGGTGTAAATTAAAGTGACAACAGGTGCACTGAAGAAGCAACAGCAAGACAACCCCAAAAAGGGAAGGGTTTTGCAGGTGGGGGGCACCGACAATTGCCTTTTCCTTATCCTTTCTGACTGATTCTTCTGTGGACAGTACATCATAATGAAGTTAGATGTTACAGTGATGTTAGAACCATACATTACACTAAAATCAAGCAAGATGCTGCAGTCATGTTACAACAATACAGTACACTAAAATCAAGCAAGATGCTGCAGTGATGTTACAACAATAAAGTACACAATATTCAATAATTTAATAAAATGTATAGCGGCCTGCTGAGGGTCGGCGTCAAACGGTCAGAAATATCAATCGATCAACTATGCACTTTCTGACAACTGTACTCAAAATTAACTAAACCAGAGCCACATAAAGTAATCAACAGCTAAATGACAAACTACAACGTCTACAGTTTTCACAGAATAAACATTATTTTTATAATTTTTGCAATAATAATTGATGTTGAATCTCCGATATGTACATCTCCACAGGGAAGTAAATGTACAGGATGGATATCAGGCACCTGATGACTCTTCTCCTGCTGGCAGGTAATAGAATTTCCTTGTTTGTGTGTGTGTGTGTGTGTGTGTGTGTGTGTGTGTGTGTGTGTGTGTGTGTGTGTGTGCGTGCGTGCGTGTGTGGGTGTGCGTGTGGGTCTCTGTAGTCCACCTTTAATTTTGCTTAAGTAACCGTTTGCTTGCGTGGGGCGTTCCTACACCTGGTTGCAGATGTGCTTGCGTAGGAATGCCCCACCCTTTCACGGTTGGGCACAGCCTCATGTGGTTTTACCACCAAGACTGGGCTGTTTTGGCCCTGACTCATAGTAACATCCTTTCATCTCTGGAGGGAGGCGGTTGCCAATAGCTTCTGCTCCCATGGTAGTGGCACTTCAGTAACGCTGGTTACTGATTATACACACTAATATCATTTTAATGACAGAACATTTTGTAATGACAAGTTCAACTGCAGTTTTGAGTTCCCATAAATGGGTGTAATGACACCACCATGATCGGATTTGAATGTATTAAAATTAAAACATGTAACATTAATTTCCATATACAGTTCCAGTAAGAGTTGGGTATGTGTGTCCAAACTTTGATCCAGTACTGTACTGTTGTTACTGTTTGCAGGTTTCTGCCGATTTTAGACTTCACGTGTTGAATTTACATGCAACATCAACACATTTGTTTCATCCAAATTGGGGGAAAATGTACTGTTTAACTGAATAGGTTGGGACTTAATCTAATTTAGATGGATTTGTGAATACTATTTTGTATATCTCTTCATCTAGAATGAAGGATGTTACAAGATCATTTAATCAATACATTGTTTCTCCTAATGTTTTAACCATTCCCTGAACAGCAGCTGGTACCACTCCCACTTCCGCCAGTCAAGGAGCCCTGGATGTTATGTTCAGTGTCAACCTGCAATCACTCTTAAGTTTGATACAGACCCAGGGTCTCTTCCCAGGAGTTACCTTGAGCACTTTTACCTCAGATCTCTCCAACCCGTCCTCTTCAGTTTACCAGAATGTTTCTGTCACCGTGATGAAACAGGTACGTATCAGCAACTGTACTAATACTTAATAATTGTATTATTAATACATGAGTATAGTAATTTTATTTTATTTTATTGCAGTAAATCTCAAAGACTAAACAAAACAATGTTGGAGATCTTTGTTGAAGGTTGTGAATTTCCAGCAGATTAAAGATCCCAAACACATAAAAAAGTTCTAACGAAAGGTTCAATTGGGGACTGTTTTGGGGAGGCCAGCATTAGCTTGAATCTAATTCTGGTAGTGAATAAATGTTGAGAGCAAATATCGGCAGTTGAGCGAAACACCCCTCAAATATTACAGAACTGGGCTTTGCATCTAAAAGTTAACCAAGTTGCTAGCACAGAGGTGCCAGACGAATACTTTGACTGAAAATTTGAAAAAAAGTTTGACTGCAGATATTGTTGCCAAATACCAAATATTGGTTATTGGAAATATTAATTTCACTAGCAAACATATGTTTTGGTAAGATTAAATTATTTAGATATTTAAAAGGTGTGGAAATTAGACGGTTCTTGATTCTTTACCTAATTTTGCGAAAATGGGAAATTATTTAACATTGCTAGAGTGTGAATGTTAGGCCACAACTCTATAAGTAAAACAATTATGTGATTGCACTCAGGAAAAGGCTGCCCATGGTAATCTTTGCAGGGTCCCCTTTTGTAGATATTTTCAGGGTTTATTTTGTGGTATGATATTCTGTAATATGATATTCTGTGGTATGATATTCTGTGGTATGATATTCTGTAGTATGATATTCTGTGGTATGACATTCTGTAGTATGATATTCTGTAGTATGATATTCTGTGGTATGATATTCTGTGGTATGATATTCTGTAGTATGATATTCTGTGGTACGATATTCTGTAGTATGATATTCTGTGGTATGATATTCTGTAGTATGATATTCTGTGGTATGATATTCTGTAGTATGATATTCTGTAGTATGACATTCTGTAGTATGATATTCTGTAGTATGATATTCTGTAGTATGATATTCTGTAGTATGATATTCTGTGGTATGGCATTCTGTAGTATGATATTCTGTGGTATGATATTCTGTAGTATGACATTCTGTAGTATGATATTCTGTGGTATGATTTTCTGTGGTATGATATTCTGTGGCATGATTCTTTCAATGTAGGGGAACCTACTTTTTGCAAACCTCCCTGGCTTCCTTGGTACCATGGTCAACTCACTAAGGTAACTCTGACAAACTTCAAATGTGAAAACAACACAGATTATGAGAATTTATTGAATTTATTTTTGATAGATATGATAATTTCTTTTAAATTATTTACACTACCAGACAAAAGTTTCAGAACACTCAAATGTTTTTGTTTTTATTAAGATATAAAAGCAGTTCAAGTCAAGTGAACAACCTGAAGAGGTACAACATTTAGGTCATCAAAACATTTTAAATAATGTACATTTCAGAGTTATTGAAAAGGTATTTTTCAGGTAACATGTAAAGGGTAAAAGGTTCTGCAGCAATGGAATTAAATTAGTCAATCAATCAATAAAATGTATTTTATAAAGCCCTTTTTAAATCAGAAGTTGTCATGAAGTGCTTTTACAAAATGCCCGGCCTTAAACCCCAAGGAGCAAACAACAGTATTGTTGAATTTCCGTGACTCAGAAAGTTGCTTCACTAAGAAGTGCGACATTTTGAAAGAAACCTAAAGAGAAACCAGGCTCTTGAGAAAAAAGCATTGCAGTAATCAAATCTTGACGTATCAAAAGCATGGATTGGTTATTCGGCATCCGTTTTTGATAGAAAGTTTCAGATTTTTGCAATACTTTGAAGATGAATATGAGCAATTCTTGAGATATATTTTTTGTTCATCAAAGGAGAGGTCAGGGTCGTGGGTAACGCAGAGGTTTCTTACAGTTTTTTGGGATACGACTAAGCAGCTGTCGAGGTTCACAGTGAGATCTGCCAACAAAACTCTGTCTCTTGGGTCCTAAAACAAGCTTTTCTGTTTTTCTTACGTTTAAAAGCAGGAAGTTCTCAGTCATCCACTTCCTAATATCTGAAACATATGCTTCCAAAGTAGCTAATTTGGGGGTTTCTACATGCTTCATTGAGATATATAACTGTGTGTCATCAGCATAGCAGTGAAAATTAATATTGTGATTCCGGATTACATCTCCAAGAGGCAGCATATAGAGTGAGAACAATAAAGGGCCCAGAACCGAGCCTTGAGGAACACCAAAACATCCTTTGGATTTGTAAGAGGATTTACCATCCACACATACGAACTGATATCTTTCATATAAATAAGATTTAAACCAGGCTAGAACATTCCAACATAGCCCAATATAGGTTTCCAGTCTCTCCAAGAGAAGGGAGTGATCAACAGTGTCAAAAGCAGCACTAAGATCAAGAAGCAGCAGGACGGATGCGGATCCTTTGTCTGAGGCCAATAGAAGGTCATTTGTTACCTTCACGAGCGCAGCCTGAATACTATGATGGGGGTCTGAAACTGGACTGCAGCATTTCATTAATGTTATTTGTCTTCAGGAAGGCATTCCATTGTTGGGTAACAACACTTTCTAAGAGTTTTGAGAGGAATGGGACGTTTGATATCGGCCTATAGTTATTTAATATGACTGGATCCTGATTCTATTTTTATTTCAAAAGGCTTGATTTCTACTATTTTTGTTACACATTCCGAGGAAAGGGAGCAATTTATTATGTTCAACATTAACTGACCTAGTACCAAAATAGATTCTTTAGGAACTTTGTTGGAATCAGGTCTAGATGACAATTTGTGAGTTTAGAACTCATTACAAACTTAATGAATTTGTCGAGCGATACGGGATCAAAATGTTCCAGAGTCCCCATTGATACCTGGTCAGGGAGGTTCAGGAAATTCTCAGGACAACTGAGATTTTGGGGAGTGTAATTATTTACGGAGTCATTTATTTGTTTTCTAATAGTGATAATCTTTACATAAAATAAGTTAATGTATTCGTTACAGCTAAGGTGAAGACCCACTACACTTGTTGAGCGATGCTTTTTTGTTTACTCTGCAACTTTATCAAAGAGACGTTTTGGATTGTTTGTGATCACCGCTGACACCCCCATCACCGTCAACAATCTCAAAATGTAATGATACTCAGTAGTAGCTGTTTATCAAGCCTTGAATGTTGATGCTAACAATGCCCACAGGCTTCCCAACTGTTGTTGATTACTTACAAACCAGTCTGTATAAATATAGTGTTGGAACAGATTGTGTAACTTCACTCTCTTAAGCATTGTTTGAACATTATTGTTCTTCAGAGAGTTATACCTTGCTATCATAATGGTGAGAAAAAGACAAGTAACAAAGACTGACAGACAACTATAGCCATTGAATGTGAATATTATTCCTTTAGAGAAATTGCAAAGTAAGCCAAGTTGTCAGTTAGTACAGTTTCCATCAACATCAAAAGGCACTTGTAAACTGGAAAAAACTCTCACAGGAAGAAGTCTGGCAGACCCAAAGCCACAACAGAATCAGAAGTCAAGTTTCTGAGAGTCAACAGCTTGCGTGAATAAATGCTTCAAACAGCTTCAGACTGGGTGATGTATTACATCTCAGTATAGACCTTAAAGAAAAGACTGGGGACAGTAAGAAAGACATTTCAAATATGACTGAATTGGACAAACAGTCGTACCACCAGTGGACCACAGAAGACTGTAAGATGCAATTACCTATTTTGTACTAGTTGGTCCTGTGCTTATTATGCAACAAGAGAATGACCCAAAACAGACCTGGAAGCCATGTCAGAACTACCTGAGAAAAGTACAAGCCAGCAGGCGTCAGATCATGGAATGACCAGCCCGGTCTGTAGACTTAAACCCCATCAAGCTGGTTTTAGATGAACTGGCCAGGCGGGTGTAGGCAAGTGCAACCTGTTTGGGGAACTTCTGTAGCAGTGTTGGGGAGAAATTTCCAAACAATATTTAATTTCCATTGCAGGAAGAATGACACCAGTGTGTCTGGCTCTTATGTCTGCAAAAGGTGGCTACTTTGATGAGAGAAAAATGTTGTTAACATTTTGTTGAACAAAATGATTTCATGACTTATTTCTCTTTAATTGTTTCTCTCCTCTACACTTGATACTGCATTTCTAGAAAAACTGGAAAAATGTAGGTGTTCTGAAACATTTTCCCGGTAGTGTTTTGTTGATATAATATAATTCAATTTTGAAGATGATCGTTATTTTCATGTATTTTGTCTCTTAAACAACAGTTTCTAATTGTTTATATAATTTGTTGTTTGCTGATATCACTTGCTTTGTTAACTGGAAATGATGTTTGCCTTGCCGATACATTTAATTGAAGATAATATTTTCTCAGGTTTTCTCCACTTTCTGTCTGTTTCTCCTGAGTAGGAGTGCAACTAATTTCACAGACCTGACTCTGCAGTTTACCAACCAAACTTCGGTTCCAAACGCCATCACCGTTCAGAATCAAATCCAAAGCAACGCAATCTTCAGCCTTATCATAATACCAGGCACCCTTTCTGTTAGTAAGTACTCAGTGTCTAGAGCAGACTGACCATATAGCATGGGGGAACATGCCAGATGGGCTAATTACTTGTTTCAATTGTCATTATATTTTCCTCAAAAAAAGAAAAACGATTGCCTTTTCCCAGTCTCTATAATAGAACAACAACACCTAGTATATCAACACAATATCAGTCCTTTCACATATTAAAACATCACAACTAGGAATTGTCTCAAGATGTGCACCATGTCACACAATAAAAACCTGCCTTTTGTGTGAAAATAATCTAATCCAATATCAGTAAAACTGATTTTTTTCAGAATAACAAACTAAATATTTTATTAACTTGTAACTCCACAGCCAACCCAAATTTAAATTCAACAACTCCAACAATCAGCACCGGCACCAACAACATCACCGCCACCAACAACATCACCGGCACCAACATCACCGCCACCAACAACATCACCGGCACCAACATCACCGCCACCAACAACATCACCGGCACCAACAACATCACCGCCACCAACAACATCACCGCCACCAACCCCATCACCCCCAACTCCCCCATAAACCCCACCCCCACCACTACCCCCAACACCACCACCACCACCACCACCACTACCACCACCACTACCACCACCCCCCCATCAACCAACCCTCCATCTTCTACTGAAGGAACAGCGAGTATTCAGTTCAGTCTCAACCAGACGTTCACCTCGGATCTCTCCAACACGTCCTCTGTAGCATTCAATACTCTGGCTAACAAAGTGGTCACACAGGTTAGTACCCGGGTCCAGGCAGCTCAGCAAGCAACTAGACATTCCAGACATTTCAATGAAGGAAACGTGGAACTGAAACTTGTTTTTAAATTGTTTTAGTTCATTTGTGAACCCAATCCCAACCCTAAAAAACACCAACCTAGAAAACCTTGTACAGTGATCATCCCCTGCTGATTTTGTAGGTTTGTCCACTTAAATAGAAATGATCAATCTATAATTTTAATGGTAGGTTTATTTGAACAGTGAGAGACAGAATAACAACAAACAATCCAGAAAAACACAAGCTGTTTTTAACACATTTCAATAAAGGTTTGTTAGAGGGGAAAACAATGCACTCCTGTGAATGCGGGCCCAGTTGTAATTATATGTGATTAATGGTGACCTTCAGTAATTATGTGCTAATATTTCAATGCAGGTGAACCAGGTGTTTTCCAAAACCAGAGGCTTTCTTCGTTCCATTGTCAACTCATTCAAGTAAGTGTGGAAATTATTACTGACTTGAAAACTGACAATGATGATAACTTTTCAAACACTTGTTTACTGTCTGTTTCACTTTCCCTTTCAATATAACCATGTTTCCCTGCCAAAAAAGCCCATTGGAATGAAAGTTTTAGATTGCTGTAATTGTTCTCTCCTCCTGTGTAGGAGTGGATCTGTCGTCACCAACATGACTCTGGTGTTTGCCAACAAATCTGTGGTTCCCAGCACTGCCAGCATTCTGTCAACCTTCGCCAGCAGTAACACCTCCCTGAACATTCTACCTAACAGCACCACTGGTAAGTATTCCTGTCCGGGGCGGACTGACCATCAGGCATTTCAGGCAAAAGCCATTCGGACAAGTCCATTTTTAGCTGAGTGGACCTGAAGTCTCTCACCGTCAGGCTTGTATAATGGCCTGTAATGGGTGGGCTCTAGGTAAAAGAAACACCAGCACCTCTGATTACCGCCACCATACAAGTAGAGATCTACAACACAGTTGAACTGAAAATAACTTTTTCAATTCAATCAATCATATCTCTGTTTTCTTATTTTTTACTTCAGCGGCAGCAGCTGCTACAGGAGGTGCCATCCGACCCGCGCTCTTCTCGCTGGCCGTCTTACCGGTCACTTTGGCACTGCTAATGGCTCAGCTGGTGGCTAGCTAATAGACTGGCTGCTCTGATGTTTGAACCGACTGTTTTCCAACTCTCAGAAAGACAGCCTTTTAATGTATGATCTTAAGATCAATGTGACGTATTTTTTTATTCTTACTGTAATAATTACATTAATAGTATTTTTATGAAGTGATTTTATCAAATCTTTATTTAGACTTAAATTAATTATTCATTTTCATAAGACACCTTGTACACAGCATTTTGAACAAATTCATACACCAAACAACTTCAAGATTGTCAACATTTAACTATAAAATGACATCTAAATACAGATGTAAAATTTGTTTACTTTTGTTTATAAACTGAATATCACATCTAATTCTTACCAGCTGGTTTTAAATGGTAGAAATCGCTGGTTTTACCCATCTATGTATCTAGAATTATTCAATGTAATATTATATGTAATTATTGCAAAATTGCAACATTACGTCATTACTGTTTAAATATATCCACTCCCCCTGTGTTTCTCAGCTGTGTTTTTCTGGTTTAAATATATCCACGCTCCCTGTGTTTCTCAGCTGTGTTTTTCTGGTTTAAATATATCCACTCTCCCTGTGTTTCTCAGCTGTGTTTTTCAGGTTTAAATATATCCACTCTCCCTGTGTTTCTCAGCTGTGTTTTTCTGGTTTAAATATATCCACTCTCCCTGTGTTTCTCAGCTGTGTTTTTCAGGTTTAAATATATCCACTCTCCCTGTGTTTCTCAGCTGTGTTTTTCAGGTTTAAATATATCCACTCTCCCTGTGTTTCTCAGCTGTGTTTTTCTGGTTTAAATATATCCACCCTCCCTGTGTTTCTCAGCTGTGTTTTTCAGGTTTAAATATATCCACTCTCCCTGTGTTTCTCAGCTGTGTTTTTGGTGTTTCTGGTTTGTTCGGAAAACCAGAGACAGTTTTATTGTAGGTCATTCTGTTTCGCCTCCTTGCCCTTTCACCCCAAATTAAATAACATTGGTAACCACCCCAAACCCTCAGGGGAACATGCTGATTGATCAGCGTCTCACGCGTGTCATGAGATAACTGGGTGGTTGTCATGCAACCCGTGTTAAACAAATCTGTAGGAAATGTAGTTAAAAACATCATGCATCTGTCAAAATCTACTATAATTCTAAGAACAAATATGTACAGGATATATAAATTAAATCATGTAAATAAATGAAAAGAAAATACAGTAGTGCTTGTCATGTCATATATACTGTACATACACGTGTAGTGCTTGTCATGTCATATATACTGTACATACACGTGTAGTGCTTGTCATGTCATATATACTGTACATACACGTGTAGTGCTTGTCATGTCATATATACTGTACATACACGTGTAGTGCTTGTCATGTCATATATACTGTACATACATGTGTAGTGCTTGTCATGTCATATATACTATACATACACCTGTAGTGCTTGTCATGTCATATATACTGTACATACATGTGTAGTGCTTGTCATGTCATATATACTGTACATACATGTGTAGTGCTTGTCGTGTCATATATACTATACATACACCTGTAGTGGATGTGTCTTAACGTCCTTTCAGAACCCAGTGTTCTAAAGTCCTTTCAGAACCCAGAGTCCTAACATCCTTCCAGTCCTGAGCCACCAGTGTCTGGAACGTTGGGTGACCAGGACAATTTTTTTACTTGTATTATTTCCAGGGAAGTTGTATGGGTTAGTGACCTTTGCTCATGGATAGATCATCTTATTTAATAAAATATTATCATTTTAATACAGTGTAAATTGATATGATTGTATTGATGACATTTAAAATGTTATGAAAAGATGCAGTATAAACAGACAGACAAACAGATCAACATCTCAGTCCATTCATTTTTCGGTTAAGGGAGAACTGGACTTTTGCCAAAGGCCAAGATATGTTACATGTTAGAAATATTAATAAAAAAATTGCATCACAGCATAACCACCAAAAGAGCATGTCTCCCACAACAGCATCTCTAGTTCTGTGATTTTGACACACTGGAACGTTTAGAATGCAGAGATTTAACCCCTGTGATCTGATCTGGTTCTATCACACTCTATGGGACTCATCTCAGCTTGAAAGTTATTCAAACCAGAAATCCCTCAGTTCATCATAATGACAGAAAGATGAAGACCAGTCGAGCTGGGCAGGACTGTCAGAAAGTGATGGACAACATCCAAGAACAAAACCAGTCAATTTGGATTTGGATCCAAAACGAGATTCATTTTCGTTTACGTGTTCATTGTTACCTGATGTCGCCACCCTGTGAAATCAGGTAACCTGTATGGAAGTCATCAGAGGGGTGTGAACAGGCCTCGCCTCCTAAATCAAAATCACACCAATGTTCCAAAACAGCTAGCCTCTTCCAGAACCTTCCAGGAGGCAACCAGCACAGCCTCTAGAAAGAAACTGGACTAAAAATGAAATAAAATGGTTTTGAGATAATTAAGAAGTATTGAATAAGGATGTCCTTACATAGAGGAAGAACCTTTGACAGCCATTACATCTATGGAAAATTCACCATCACTCTGCTGTAATGTTGTTTCCATGGAGAGGCAGGACACATAACATACCATCACTCTACTGTAACGTTGTTTCCATGGAGAGGCAGGACACATGAATATTATACCATCACTCTACTGTAACGTTGTTTCCATGGAGAGGCAGGACACAGGAATATTATACAATCATTCTACTGTAAGAGAGGCAGGACTCTAGTAAAGGTAAAGTTACGGTAACTGAGGGAAATGGTCAATTTCTCCTGTCCATACCTCCTGCTAGGAGTTGCCAATGTGACTGTCATAGGCTCTATGGATAGGATAGGATATATGGACCATTGACCATAGGTTGGAACATACCATACAAGGGTCTTTTGTAGGGAAATGGTCCGTTGCTCAGGTTACGGTGACTGAGGGAAATGGTCCGTTGCTCTAGTTACGGTGACTGAGGGAAATGGTCCGTTGCTCTAGTTACGGTTACTGAGGGAAATGGTCCGTTGCTCTAGTTACGGTTACTGAGGGAAATGGTCCGATGCTCTAGTTACGGT
>JACXGJ010013761.1:0-15783 GCA_016801105.1 Esox niger | reverse complement strand
CCATGTTAGCCCTCATTGGACCCATGTTAGCCCTCATTGGACCCATGTTAGCCCTCATTGGACCCATGTTAGCCCTCATTGGACCCATGTTAGCCCTCATTGGACCCATGTTAGCCCCTTATTGGACCCATGTCACATAGCTGTTTGGAAGCCAGGTGAACCACTAATGGGCATGTACTTATTGCCATCTAATGGTCTGCTCAGTTGTTTTAAAATGGGACAAAGCCAGCATGCTGACCGGATGAAGCTTGCAAAAGCTTTTAGTATCTGATATGCACAAAGCAAAATTTGTCAGATTGCTATGTCAGATTGTACATTTTAACTTTAACCTAATCCCTAATCTGGAAACAGCCCTTCTCCAAGTGGAGACTGGCTGCAACATCTTGTAAAGACCAAATTGGCAGGATTTACCATCTTTGTGGCAATGTTTCTCTCACACAGACACACTTTCACACACAAATACGGATCGTCCAATCACAAGACACACACACCCAGTAAAAACAGAAACCCGCATCACAGCAAACCGAAGATGATGCTAACTTGCTGACCTCGGTAAATGGATCATGGCTGAGTGGTCGGCTAAGGAAGCAGACATTCATCTGTGTGGTTGGAGGTTTCCTGAAAGCCATTTCCCCCTTAAGGTCTTTTCAGATGTAGCTAAGCCTTTAGAAAGACCTCTGACCAGGCTGGTGCAGGCTGTTAAGCATCATTAACCTTGAGTTAGGTTGGTTTCCATGGCCACAGTAAGCTGTGCCCTATGGGAGGATGTGTTATTAGTAGAGCCACCTTCTGGGACCACTCAGCACTCTCCCTTCTGACAAAGTGGCTTTATTAAGTACAGCCTGCTCTATATCTTGGTCTACAGACTTGTCAGTTAATGAATTCTTACATTTAGTGCTCTCTCAACTCACAGAGGAAGAGAAGGGTACATTGTTCAGCCCACAGCAATGCTATTGACAGCCATTCCTGTGACAGCCATTCCTGTGACAGCCATTCCTGTGACAGCCATTCCTGTGACAGCCATTCCTGTGACAGCCATACCAGTGGCAGCCTTGCCACTGACCGCCATTCTAGTGTCAGCTATTCCAGTGATGGCTATGCTCTTCTGTGTTGAAGCACATGGCCATCTAGAATAAAACAGGTTGACAGAAAACAAAGACTAACGTAGACTAACTCCGCCTGACAGATGACAGATTGGCCATCTACAGTAGACTAAATCCACCTGACAGATGAGACTGGCCATCTACAGTAGACTAACTCCGCTTGACAGATGACAGACTGGCCATCTACAGTAGACTAACTCCGCCTGACAGATGACAGACTGGCCATCTACAGTAGACTAACTCCGCCTGACAGATGACAGACTGGCCATCTACAGTAGACTAACTCTGCCTGATAGATGAGACTGGCCATCTACAGTATACTAACTCCGCCTTACAGATGACAGACTGGCCATCTACAGTAGACTAACTCTGCCTGACAGATGATTGTTCACTTACTGGTAGGAAGTAATCAAGTCTCAGAGGCTTCTTGGTGATTTATGATATTTCCTCTATCACACATTCTATCTTTTCTCTCTCTCTGTCTCTTTATCTCTCACACACATACACTCAGTCTTGCCACCTCCACAAACCCGAAGTGCACAGTGGATTGAGCTGTGGGATTCCCTCTGGCCCTTGTCCCCGGTAGAAGAGGGATTAACAGGAGCTAGTTGTGACATCTGCATGCTACATCTGTCACCACGACCAGCCCACTCTAACCAATCACACGCTGCCACTCATCCGTTTACAGATTTAGTGCCAGAGTAAATCTGTCCCAAGTTCACTGGAATCAGAGGGGCCTTTGGATGAAATTTGATTGTGCACTGCTGCCTTTTTAGTTCTGTAATGTCTCATTTGTCGTTCATATTCTATAACAGACTGACTTTGAACCCATGAATGGAAGCTTTGATGTGTCATGACCTTTCAGACATTGACAGGTGTTAGAACAGGAGGGAACATTTAATCAATTACTTACTTCTGACACATGCAGGATGTAGGATCTATATGCAGGATCCCTTCTTTTTATTGCTATGGAAAACAAAGTACTTGCAAGCAATCTTTACCTGGGAGAATTTTAAATGTAATACTGCCTTTTAAACTGGCTGAAATTATTTTTCTGAAAGCCCAGAATCAAATTCTTCCTCTCTAGAAGACCTCGATTCAGAGAACATTCTCCCGAAAAAGGGAACTATAAATGTACTATTTTTTTTTCAAACTTTGTTTTAAAACGGAAAGCAGATTGAGATCTGGAGGTATTTTAATGCTGTTTACATGGACAGTTAGGCACACAAAAAAAGACATACAAAACAAATAAATACATTTCAAAAGAAACAATTGCAGACCAGTGTGCCTAACTGTTCTCTATAGCATTTTTTTAAATGGACAAGAGAAACAAGTGTTTAACCTCAGCTGGATCTGCAGTTTGTTCATAATTCACATCTTTGATCTTGTTTTGAAATGTATAAGACTAGTGAAAATTAATGATATACAGTGGGAAGAACAAGTATTTGATACACTTCTGATTATGCAGGTTTTCCTAGTTACAAAGCATGTACAGGTCTGTCTTTTTTAGCATTGGTTCACTTCAACTGTGAGAGACGGAATCTAAAACAAAAATCCAGAAAATCACATTGCATAATTTTTAAATAATTAATTTGTATTTTGTTACGTGACATAAGTATTTGATCACCTACCAACCAGTAAGAATTCCGGCTCTCACTGACCTGTAACTGTTTGAACTCGTTACCTGTATAAAAGAAACATGTCCACACACTCAATCAAACAGACTCCAACCTCTCCACAATGGTCAAGATCAGAGAGCTGCGTAAGGACAGAGAAACCCATTGTTAACACACTACGCCGTCATGGATTAAAGTCCTGCAGCGCACACAAGGTCCCCCTGCTCAAGCCAGCGCATGTCCAGGCCGGTCTGATGTTTGACCATATGGATGATCCAGAGGAGGAATGGGAGAATGTAATGTGGTCTGATGTTTTTTGGTCTAAACTCCACTCGCAGCGTTTGGAGGAAGAAGAAGGATGAGGACAACCCCAAGAACGCCATCCCAACCGTAAAGCATGGAGGTGGAAACATTCTTTGGGGATGCTTTTCTGCAGAGGGGACAGGACAACTGCACTGTATTGAGGGGAGGATGGATGGGGCCATGTATTGCAAGATCTTGGCCAACAACCTCCTTCTGTGTTTTCACTCAAATTCTCACGATACATGGCCCCATTAATTTTTTCATTTACACAGATCAGTCGTCCTGGTCCCTTTGCAGAAAAACAGCCCCAAAGCATGATGTTTCCACCCCCATGCTTCACAGTAGGTATGGTTTTCTTTGGATGCAACTCAGCATTCTTTCTCCTCCAAACACGACGAGTTGAGTTTTTACCAAAAAGTTATATTTTGGTTTCATCTGACCATATTACATTCTCCCAATCCTCTTCTGGATCATCCAAATGCTCTCTAGCAAACCCCAGACGGGCCTGGACATGTACTGGCTCAAGCAGGGGGACACGTCTGGCACTGCAGGATTTGAGTCCCTGGCGGCGTAGTGTGTTACTGATGGTAGCCTTTGTTACTTTGGTCCCAGCTCTCTGCAGGTCATTCACTAGGTCCCCATGTGGTTCTGGGATTTTTGCTCACCGTTCTTCTGATCTTTTTGACCCCACGGGGTGAGATCTTGCGTGGAGCCCCGGATCAAGGGAGATTATCAGTGGTCTTGTATGTCTTCCATTTTCTTATGATTGCTCCCACAGTTGATTTCTTCACACCAAGCTGCTTACCTATTGCAGATTCAGTCTTCCCAGCCTGGTGCAGGTCTACAATTTTGTTTCTGGTGTCATTTGACAGCTCTTTGGTCTTGGCCATAGTGAAGTTTGGAGTGTGACTGTTTGAGGTTGTGGACAGGTGTATTTTATACTGATAACAAGTTCAAACAGGTGCCATTAATACAGGTAACGAGTGGAGGACAGATGAGCCTCTTAAAGAAGAAGTTACAGGTCTGTGAGAGCCAGAAATCTTGTTTGTTAGTAGGTGACCAAATACATATTTTACAGAAGAATTTACCAATAAATTCATTAAAAATCCTACAAAATCCTCTGGATTAAATTTTTTCATTTTGTCTCTCATAGTTGAAGTGTACCTATGATGAAAATTACAGGCCTCTCTCATCTTTTTAAGTGGGAGAACTTGCACAATTGGTGGCTGACTAAATACTTTTTTGCCCCACTGTACATCAAAATTGCTGAAAAAAACGCCAATCAGCTGAAGCACCAGTCTTCCTCACCAAGGCCCAGGCTTGATTATTTTGAAGGAAAAGGTTCAATAATTCAGGAGAGAACCACTAATTAGTTTTATTTCTTACTCTGTGATTCCTAAGCGGGTCATGTTTATCAGCCATGGATGTAAAAAAAATAATCTACGACAAAAAAGGAAGGTCTGAAACCGGGTCCAGTATGCAGCAGATGGATAAAAGCTCTGAGTAATATGTCATGGCTAAAAGCTTGCTGTGAAAAGTGTTATAATTTCTCTTAGAGATTAAACAGGGTTCAGGGTATTTTGGCTTGGTATTTCTAATACACACAACAAGGCAGTGGTCACTGATAACATTTGCAAAAACCCTACTGGATGAGTATTTATCGGGGTATTTGTTATAATAATGTCTAGTAGAGTTGATTTTTCTGGGTTTTTAACATTCGGAGGGGTTGGTTTTGTTTTCAGATCGGTTAGATTAAGCTCTGTACAGATGTCTTTTTATTTAGCGGAGGCTGGTAAGAGCCTGCCAAAATCAGTAATTCCTGGCTTGCATAAACAGACAGTATATCAGACAGTTTGTTTGGAGTACACGGAGGAGCTGAATGTGGCGATAAACCCCTGCTAGTGTAAAATAAGCATTATTACCATTTACCATATTTAAAACTAGACATTTATATTGCTTTGGGACAGAGGTAGACATGGACATAGAAAAATGTATGCTGCACTTCACATAAATGGCGATTCTACCACCTCTACCACCTATATCTGCTCTATCAGCTCTACCACCTCTGCCTGCTCTAACACCTCTGCCTGCTCTACCACCTCTACCTGCTCTACCAACTCTACCACATCTACCACCTCTACCTGCTCTACCTTCTCTACCACCTCTACCTGCTCTACCACATCTACCTGCTCTACCACCTCTACCACCTCTACCTGCTCTAACACCTCTGCCTGCTCTACCACCTCTACCTGCTCTACCACATCTACCACCTCTTCCTGCTCCTTCAGCTCTACCTGCTCTACCACCTCTACCTGCTCTACCAACTCTACCTGCTCTACCACATCTACCTGCTCTACCACCTCTTCCTGCTCCTTCAGCTCTACCACCTCTACCTGCTCTACCAACTCTACTACATCTACCTGTTCTACCCGCTCTACCTGTTCTACCACCTCTACCAACTCTACCAGCTCTATAAATATTGGACCCAGTCACCAGAACATCTGAATCAGGCACAGAAACACACAGCCACAATTCTGATAAAATCAGTATCTCAACACTATTGTGAGACCAGAAGTCCAACGTTTGGGTCGGGCTTCTGGAATTCAGATGAATTATTCTCAATGCCGCTTTTATGGGCGTTCGTATCAGACAGAGCATCCAAGGTGGCCCCTGCAGCTGCTCTGGATGAGCACTACATCGTTGTCGGGCTAGTGATAGGGCACACTTTTATGGGGATAAGATTACGACTACCAACATCTTTCTGCGTGTAAGTGGAAGTAGCAATACGATGATTCGATTATGTTCTGGGAATTGCATGAGGGCTGTTAACTGTAGTTTGTTCCATATTTGCCACTGTGGAACTAATTAAAGATACTGGGAGAGGAGTGTTGATCATAGTTTGATTGGAGAGTACATTCCTGAGTACCGACCCCTGAAGTTACATCATCCCTCTAGGTTTAACCTCAACCCTGTTCCTGTAGTTTTACCCTCTAGGTTTGAATCCTCTGTTCCTGGTGAAATATCTTTCTTTAGGTTTCCTGTTTCTGGAGAGCTGGTTTGAGGTAAAACCTAGAGGAGATTAACCTTGTGATCAGGTTGGGTAGTCTGGACTAACAAACTTTCTCCCCGTGGTTTTACTACTGAAGCCCATTATGTCACCTAATCATCTCCTTCACCATCCCTTAGTGGTTCTCATTCCAAGCTCATTAGAGAGGAATGGGTTTCTGGATGCAGAGGAGCTAGCTCAGTGTTATTAACTTTGAATAGAAAGTACTGAATGCATCTATATATTTTTTGTCTCCCCTTCCTGTTTGTCTGTTCTGTGGAAACCCTGCATGATTTGTTTGTTTGAATTTCAGGACGACCCCTGGACCCCCGGCGGTTAAGCACCCTGCCTTGCCACAGTCCCCCAGATGTGGACTCCATCCTGGACAAAGCCTTGGTGCAGATCCGACAGCGCGCCCGAGGAGCCCTTGCCCCGGTGGCCTGTGTTGGGGCTCTGAGGGCGGCCGCCACTCTGCCCTACGCCCAGGGCATGGAGAAGGAGAGGGAGCTGATGGCCACGCTGTTCAACAGCGGCCAGGCTAGAGCGCTGCAGTACGCCTTCTTCTCCCAGAGGGTGGTGGGAAAGTGGAGCCTGCCTAGCGGGGCGCGCTGGGACAACAGCACCGCCAGGACCATCCGGAAAGCTGCTGTAATTGGTGAGAGGGCTGGGGACCTCGTCCGCTGGTCTAATCCTGAGCTCCACGTGAAGCCACATGCTACCACTGTCAGTCCGGTTTGATTCTGTGAACCCTGGATTGTGGCTGGGTTCGACCCGTTCAGGATAGGCTTAAGCTCCTGTTCTGTTTTCAAGGATTCAAAGCACAGCCTACCCCTGCGAACACATGATTAAGACAGGTTTAGGTCCGGTCCTTTTAGCAGGCTAAAGGCTCTGGTTGGTCTCATGCTGGTCTGTTCACCTCCAGGTCTGGGCACCATGGGCCGCGGCATCGCCGTGGCACTGGCTCTGGCCGGTGTGTCGGTGGTTGCCGTGGAGAGCCAGGAGAAGCAGCTTGCGGAGGCCCGTCAGATGGTTCCGGGAATGCTGCAGCGAGGGGCGGGGCGAAAAGGTCTGGACACACCCCCTGGGGTCATCAGCTTTAGCTCCGGTCTGGAGGACGTTAGCGAGGTACATGCAGTTTTTATTCTGTTTCTTCTAACTATGTGATGTGTTGCACCAGGCACGTTCATGTACCATAGAGCTGTGAACTACTGTGTTTAGTCATCATAGCATATATTTTCAGTATGTTTTCAAATATAGAAATGTAACATTCAGGTGGAGCTGGTGATCGAGGCGGTGTTTGAGGACATGGCTCTGAAGCGCCGGGTGTTCAGCCAGCTGGCCACGGTCTGCCGGCCCGGTACCGTGCTCTGCTCCAACACCTCTGGGCTGGACATCGACCAGCTAGCAGAGGCCACCCAGAACCCTGCCCTTGTGGTGGGCATGCACTTCTTTGCTCCGGCCCACGTCATGAAGCTCCTGGAGGTGGTGTGTGGTCCTCGTTCCTCTCCAGAGGCAGTCGCCACCGCAATGGGGCTGGGTAAGAGGATGGGTAAAGTCAGCGTTGCTGTGGGAAACTGCCCGGGCTTCGTTGGTAACAGGATGTTGAAGCCTTACATGGAACAGGCCAACTTCCTGTTGGAGGAAGGAGCCACGCCTCAGCAGGTGGATGAGGCGCTCGAGGGGTTTGGGTTCCCGATGGGCGTGTTCCGCATGTCTGACCTATCAGGGCTGGATGTGGGCTGGAGGGTCAGGAAGGAGGCGGGGCTTACAGAGCAGGGGATGGAACCAACCAGGACGCGCCAGGGGCGTCGGTACTGTCCACTACCGGACCAAATGTGTGAGGAGGGCCGGCTGGGTCAGAAGACTGGCAGAGGTTGGTACAAGTATGACGGGACGGACAGCAGAGTGGCGAGGTCTGACCCGTGGGTTCAGAACTTCCTCGAGGGCTACAGGTACAGCTTTAAGATTCGCTTTAATTCAGTTGTGTCAAAGTGTTTAACTCAAAGGCCTATAGAGATTCCTAGAGCAGTGGTTCTCAAACTTAGATTCAAAAGCTATTATTATATTCTATTCATTTGAAAAACGAAAAAATTATCAAAATTCTTTAGAGATCTGTAGAATATTTTCATATAGATTAATGATATGCCATTGTGTTGTGTTATACCTTCAAACCTATTGCTCAAATCCCATTGGCCGTTTGTTTGTTGCTGATCTGTGTATGTAGACCCCAATTTGAGATCCACTGATTACTACAATATGCAACTTAAAAATTGTTTCCAACTGAACTGAAAATCCAGCATTTAACCTGGAAACCTTGGCCTTGTAATATCTGCATTTTGGACAAACATGATGGGATTGAATGCTTAAATCTTTAATCAGTAAATCACTTGTTGACAATGGCTGGGGTGAAAACGGCTTTGTGAAATCCATTTGATTGATTGATCCAGGGCTCGGCATGGCCTGGTGCCACGCCGCATTGCCACAGAGGAGATCCTGGAACGCTGTCTCTATGCTTTGACCAACGAAGGCTTCAACATCCTGCATGACGGCGTGGCTGCGGGGCCGGAAGACATCGATGCCATTTATGTGTTCGGGTACGGCTGGCCGCGGCACCGCGGAGGGCCCATGTTCCATGCCAGCCAGGTGGGGTTGGCCAGGGTTCTGGAGAAGCTGGAGCACTACCAGCACAGCCACCCTGACGTTCCCCATCTGAAACCCAGTTCTTTGCTGCGGAGACTGGTTGCCGCGGGGAGTCCTCCCGTCCAGAACTGGAGAGAGTTCATCAGCAAGGACAGAGTTCCCAGCCAGCTATGAGATGCCAGGGTCACACCTGTCACTTAAACCACATAAGAAACTAATAAAGTCTGTCACTCTTGATATTCACTCTGTGATGTTTTGCTAACACTAACCTGATGTGATATTTTGCCAATCACTGTGATTATGGGTTCTGTATGATTTAGGAAAAGTGATCTGCTGTAAAGATTTTTCCATAATACATTTTGATTTTGCTTTCCACAGAATACTTGTTATATTTGGTTGAATTTTCTGTTATGTTTAGAAGGGGGATGTTAATATTAAAATATATTCAACTGAACAGAGAATCAGGTATTTGAATAATTCCTTGTAAATAGTTCTGTCTGTAGATCAAATAACTGTCTGCAATTGTGATGGTGTTTTCCACATGCCAGTGGGAACAGGCTTTGGCTGTTGACATTTCATTTACTCTCCAGCCCACATTAATTAATATTGTGCCTTTGCGCTGGAAGACAGAGCAAGGTCCTTACGCAGACTGAATCCGTTATTAGGGCTTTGGAACAAAGTGATCACTACATTCTACATTATTTCTCAGTAACAATTCTGGTTGTTGTTCACTTAAAATTGTTGAAAGGGAAGTGGAGTAGCTTCTTAGCAAAAAGCAATTTGTCAAGCAATAATTTAGCTTTGAATGGTCAAAGTGAGTAGGGGAAAACGGGAAAATAGCTTTCATGTGCAGATTTTAGAAAGTATTGTATCGAGCCCTTAGTGACCCAACAGTGTAGTGTAGGGAGACGCCTCCCAGTCTTCTACCAGAAAAATCATCCGAGGTGGCTTATTGCTGTTATAAACCAATTATCAATGTAATTACAACAGTTAAACATCTCATTTTTGGGGAGTATCTGGTCACTTATAAACATTGAATCCTAAATGCTGATTTGTTGATATCCAGGGTATACTTAAGCAATAAGGCACAAGGGAGTATGGCATATGACCAATAAACCACGACTAATGGATCTTCTTAAGCCTGATGCATCGTTGAGTGCCTGGATACAGCTTTTAGCCGTGGTATATTGTACTTATAAATCAGTTGCCAACTCAATTAGCCAGTAGTACACGGTCTCATATATCACTGCTATTAGCCAATCAGCATTCAGGATTCAAACCACTTCAGCGATGCATTGTTCCTTAGAACAGCTTTTAGCGGGCAGATACCACACCCACGCCTGCCTTAGTGCCTCTGTTCCTTATTCCACAGCTTCAAGGATTTTTTTCAAACAACTCTTACGCAAGCGGCATTAATAATAATAAAATAGTAATTGTCTTAGTGTTATTTCAACCTTTGGAAATTTTAGGAAAACAATTTTAGGTCCTTTATGTGACCATTATTTGTGAAAGTCCAGGTGTTAACTTTTCCACCACTACTCAGTAAAACGACAATCTAAGTGGCACTGCAGTTGGACGGACTGACGGACAACTAATAAATTATTTACATCTGAATCAGTTAAGTCCATACAAACGCCGCATATGGACACAATACAATATGCATCTAATTAGACTTCATAGAAATGCATACATATTTATTGGACTCTACCCCCTTTGTGTCGTGGCAAAGTTGAGGAGCAAAGGAGCGAATAGAGGGAGGAGAGAAACGAAGGGGATAGAGCCGTATCGGCGTCGACAACGCGCAGCCAGACAAGGACCTTTTTCCTCCCAGGGTGGTTGGATTGATCCCTGGAACATCGAAAGTGTGGGTTGCAGGAACAGGTGCATTGGAATCATTTTGCACCTCTGCATTAAGCATTTCTTTCCTGTGTCAACTTTTATTGGCTTTTACGTTTTGCCCCATTCTGAAATAACGGGCTTCATATTTTTTCTGACGGTCGCTTGTCTTCACAGTGTACATTTCGGATGTTATTTCCTTTCCGGACTCCCATCAAATATTGGCATATTGTCATGTGATATTGGACAGAACGGATGTTTGCCTCTGTGTCTGTCTGATCTGGGATGTGGCCATGGCCGGTTCTGGAGCACAGAAGTGTCCAAAGAGCGAGAAGTTGGACGAAGCCCAGGCGCTGGCTAGAAGCTGCGCAGGGAGACCAGACTTCTTGCCGTGCGACGGACTGTCGATATGCGCCACACACAGCCACGGAAAGTGCTTCAAATTACACTGGTGCTGTCATTTGGGCTGGTGCCACTGTAAGTATAGCTATTGACAAGCAATAACACAGTCCTGATGTTAACGCAGTTGCAATGGTTTAAGTTTAATGTATTCGATTAATGTATTGTAATTTCTTCGTATTGTACAAATTTAACAAAACATATTCTAGTTGATTCAGAATGTTTAATTAAAGCCTATATAGAATTTCTTCCTCTGATAAATATTTGAATATATATATATAGGATTTTGAGGGTTTGTCTAAAATCTTTCTAAGAAATGTTGTAATATTAGTTGATGTTAACCATCTATTAATCAAAAAATAATTAGCTGCAACCATAGAGCTGGTTTATATTAAGCTGTTTTAGTCCAAGATCCTGTTGTAAACGGACAGACTGTTGAATCTGAGAAAGTTCACACAGAAGCCAAAGCTAAGACATAATCTTAACGTTCACCATCAAAATTATTCATTTGGCTTAACTACTTTTGTCCCAGGTCTTGACAGGACATGGCTCTGCTTCAGGGACATTTCCACGATGGTTTTAAACAGGGGACCAAAGTGAGCACCAGTTCATGGGAAATCAGCTAATTGTATCATGCATAGCACTGAAAACTGGACTAGCCTGTGGCATTGTGTTGAAAATCTGTTGCAACTGATAATTAGTATCTGTTTCAAATCTTGCTTTCGGTTGGTACCAGGTAAGAATGCATGGCATTAAGATCAGCCTTTGCATGTATGATCAGTACTAAGATTGGATATGGACATTGTGCCTCTTTTAAATTACTGATCTGGTTTTGTCATGCTTAAATTTGTGGAAGCAAGGAACTGGGAACCTGGAAATCAACAGTTTTTTTTTTAATGTTATGGAATACATACATATATATATCACCATATATATATTTGTACACAATACAGTGGATATAAAAAGTCTACGCAATCCTGTTAAAATGCCAGGTTTTGTGATGTTAAAGTATGAGACAAAGAAAAATCATGTCAGAACTTTTTCCACATTTAATGTGACCTATAATGGGAACAATTCAATTAAAAAACGGTTTGAAGTATTTGAGAGGGGAAATTTAAAAATACAAACCTTACAATAACCTGGTTGCGTAAGTGTGCACACCCTCTTATAACTGGGGATATGGCTGTGTTCAGAATTAACCAATCACATTCAAACTCATGTTAAATAGTCATTACACACCTGACATCATCTAAAGTGACTGATTAATAAAAAATGAAGCTCAGCTGTTCAAAGCTTCCAAAGCATCAGAGGGATCTCATTGTTGAGACACATCAGTCAGGAGGAGGGTACAAAAGAATTTCCAAAGCATTAGATATACCATGGAACACAGTGAAGACAGTCATCATCAAGAGGAGCAAATATGGCACAACAAAGACAATACCAAGAACTGGACGTCCCTCCAAAATTGATGAAAAGACAAGAAGTAAACTGGTCAGGGAGGCTTCCAAGAGGCCTACAGCAACATTAAAGGAGATGCAGGAATTTCTGGCAAGTACTGGCTGTGTGCTACATGTGACAACAATCTCCCATATTCTTCATATGAATGGGTTATGGGGTAGGTTGGCAAGACGGAAGCCTTTTCTTTTACAAAGAAAAACATCCAAGCCTGGATTATGTTTGCAAAAACAATCAAGTCTCCCAAAGCAAGTGGGAAAATGTGTTATGGGCTGATGAAACCAAGGTTGAACTTTTTGGCCATAAGTCCAGAAGGTGTGTTTGGCTGATGTGCAGTGTGGTTTTTGCACCAAAGAGCCACCATACCCACAGTGACGCGTGGTGGCAGCATCATGCATTGGGTCTGTTTTTCTTCATCTGGAACCAGGGCCTTAGTCAGGGTGGAGGGAATTATGAACGTTTCCAAATGCCAGGCAATTTTGGCACAAAACCTTCAGGCGTCCGTTAGAAAGCTGAAGATGAAGAAAAAATTCAACTTTCAGCATGACAACGATGCATAGCACACAACCATATCCACAAAAGCATGGCTTCACCAGAAGAAGATTAACATTTTAGAATGGCCCAGCCGGAGCCCTGACTTGAATCCAATTGAACATCTGTGGGGTGATCTGAAGAGGGCTTTGCACAGGAGATGTCCTTGCAATCTGACAGATTTGGAGTGATTTTGCAAAAAAGTGGGCAAATATTGCCACATTAAGATGTGCCATGCTAATAGACTCCCACCCAAAAAGACTGAGTGATATAATAAAAACCAAAGGTGCTTCAACAACGTATTAGTTTAAGGGTGTGAACACTTGTGCAACCAGGTTATTTATTTATTTTTTCCTCTCAAAGATTTCAGATTTTCTTTTCAGTTGAATTGTTTACATTATATGTCACATAAAAGGTGGAAAAAGTTCTGAGATGGTTTATCTTTGTCTTGTTTTTTAACAGGTGTGTGTAGACTTTTTATATCCACTATATATAACCATATATATTTGAGAGATATTTGAACAGGGTTCATTTTAATCAACAAATATATAGCATTTTTTCTAACTGCAGCAGAGTGCTGGGAAAAGGTTCCAGGTAGCACTGACCCAGGTGACAGGTCCATCAGAAACCTTGTTTCTATCCAGTAGTACTAACCTCAAGCCTTCATGCACATCTTCTCCAAAAACATCTTAGAGCACCTCTTCTCCAAGAATATCTTAGAGCACATCTTCTCCAAGAACATCTTGGAACACATTTTCTCCAAGAACATCTTAGAACAATTTTTTTCCAAGAAAGATAATCTTAGCTGGAACACAACTAATTAGCTCCGGACCCAGAAATATGTTTTTTTTTGCTGCATTTCAGTAGGGCTAATGGGCCAGAGCCAGCCAGATCAGAACTAGTCAGGTCAGTGTCAGCCAGGTCAAGACCAGCCAGGGCAGAACCAGTCAGGTCAGAGTCAGCAGTATGTGGCACAACAGAGTCTGTGTGTGTGTCTGTGTGTGTGTCTGTGTGTGTGTCTGTGTGTGTGTCTGTGTGTGTGTCTGTGTGTGTGTCTGTGTGTGATGACAAAAATAGAGGAGCCCAAATCATACCTAGTGGAGCAAACAATGAAATACAATCTGTTTCTTTCTCCAGCAGGAGTCAAATCCCCTGCTCTTTTCTTTGTCTCAAATGGCACCCTATTTGAAGTGCACTACTTTTGATCCGGACCCATACGGCTTTAGTCAAAAATAGTATTAATAAATTGGGAATAGGGTGCGTAACCGGAGTAGTTTTGTACCAGCATCTCAGCAGGCCAGAGCATCACAACGGTCAGATGCATAATCCCAGAGTCACATGTAATCTCCAGATTTCAACGTCGCTCTCTGAAATGTGCAGCAGCCCAGTAGATGTGAATTATCCAAGGCAAACGGCAGATGCCGTACATTGGAGACACATAGCTAATGGCACATTTACAGGAGGCTATGTGTGTTTTATAGCAAAGCCTTTTCCAGTTTTCTTCACCACTCTACAGCCTCTCTATAGAATTGCACTATACTCTGTATAGAACTAATGCCACAATGACCGCCCTCCAGGTATGCTTGTACTTCAAAATGTAAAAGCTTTGTAGTACTAGAAAAAAGATCCAATCAAACCTGACTTCTCAATGTTTACACTGTGTCTTTAATGTTGTTATGCATCCTCTGCCCTGACTCAATTTCTAAAGCCTTTTGTGAAAAAATAACTATAATTATGAAAGACTAGAAAACACTTTGTGGTAATCTGAATGAAGGAACTGTAATTTATTGATTCAGTAAATTTGACCTTTGATATTTGATCTCCTACTGCCTGTTTCTCTGCTAACTGAACTGCAGTGAGCCATACTGTGAATGCCTTAGGGTCCACATTAACATGTATTTTTAATTGCATTCTGAATATCATTGTTTAAACCCACTGTGCTGCCCTTTAAAGCTTGAACATTAAACACAATATCCGCACTGTTAGCTTGACAGGTTTTTAAATGACAGTATAACCCCTCCAGGTTCCTTCAGGCAAGCTAGATCCAAAGACATCAGAATAGCTAGACACAGATAGAGATATCAGGCTAGTCAAATAGAGACACCAGGTTAACTAAACATAGAGATATCAGCTAGCCAAATAGAGAGACACCAGGTTAACTAAACATAAAGATATCAGGCAAGCCAAATAGAAAAACATCATTTAACTAAACATAGAGATATCAGGCTAGTCAAATAGAGAAACATCATTTAACTAAACATAGAGATATCAGGCTAGCCAAATAGAGAGACACCAAGTTAACTGAACATAGAGATATCAGGCTAGCCAAATAGAGAGACACCAAGTTAACTAAACATAGAGATATCTCGCTAGCCAAATAGAGAGACACCAAGTTAACTAAACATAGAGATATCTCGCTAGCCAAATAGAGAGACACCAGATTAGCCAAACTTGGAGAACATGCTGTATTATTATACCTTTAACCAGTAACTCTACATATCTGGAAGGATACTAAAGTGTCTTGTTTTCACACTGAACATTTGCACACCAGTTATTGGGACCATATTAGTATATTAGTACATCCGTATTAGTATACCTATAACCAGGAACATCCGTATTAGTGTACCTATAACCAGGAACATCCATATTAGTGTACCTATAACCAGGAACATCCGTATTAGTGTACCTATAACCAGGAACATCCGTATTAGTGTACCTATAACCAGGAACATCCGTATTAGTGTACCTGTAACCAGGAACATCCTTATTAGTGTACCTGTAACCAGGAACATCCTTATTAGTGTACCTGTAACCAGGAACATCCTTATTAGTGTACCTGTAACCAGGAACATCC
>JACXGJ010013760.1:0-15784 GCA_016801105.1 Esox niger | reverse complement strand
GTGTGTGTGTGTGTGTGTGTGTGTGTGTGTGTGTGTGTGTGTGTGTGTGTGTGTGTGTGTGTGTGGAGATGGGTGGGTGGGTGTGGGTGTGGGTGTGTGTGGCTCATTGAGTCACTGTGTGCTTGCTCTGCTGGTGTGAGACCAACCGCTTTCTCAGGAACTCCCGTCCAATCAGTGCCCTACACCATGCATCCCTCAAAACCACGGTCCACCAGAACCACAGCACTAATACAGATGAGGCTGTGGACGGCCTCTCTCCTTAAAAACCCACACCCACTCACTGCCGGATGCTGCAGCATGGAGCCTGCTGTGTGACTGTTTTCATGGTTGAATTGGAGCTGCCTGTGAGCTGACTGGCAGAACGGGGCGCTGAAAACACATCGCAAATACGGGATTCATCCCTGAAGAGACGACATGTTTAAAAGAACAGAAAACATTACATGAGGACGTTTGACAGATACTTTACAATACTATAACGAACTCTCAGGAACACTAACCTGGTAGTTAATCTCTTTAAAAATGTATAATATCCCTTTAAATGTTAAGCAGTCAATCTCTTAACCATGAGTAGATTGGCCTACAGCCATCCCTATTATGTTCAACTTTAACCTTCTCCCTCTCGTATGTAATTTATGGTCCAAGGCCTTCTGCTTGATTCCTGTCATCCTCACAGCTCCTCAGCCCCTTTCATGCTTCCCATCTCCTCCTCCTCGATCCTCGTTTTCAAAAACCCTCCAGACAGTTTCCATGGAGACCACAGATGAGAGTCAATATGTTTCCTCCAAACTGGTCCAATGACCATGTCCCTTGTCCCTCAGTTGTAGACCTGGATGCTCACTGAGAGCCTATTAGGTATTCCAGCACTACCTACTACTACTACCACCTAGCAAACGGTTAGCCTTTCAAGCTGAGGCCTCACATCTATCTCATGCAGCACATTTCCCTCTACTATCAATCTACTGTCTGTCACTGTAGCACAGACAGTGTGGCCACCAGAGTATCAGACAGGGTGGCCGTCGGCGTATCAGCCAATCAGACAGTGACTGTCAAACAGTGTATCAGTCAGTCTGTCTCCTAGTGGAAAGTCCCAGTCACACGGCTGGCTTCTGGTGTTATTTGGTGTTCACACACGCACAAACACAGACCTAGACATACACACATGCACGTATGAACTCAAATAAACACACATACACTGATTATCCTCATATTTCTCCCTCTCACAGTCTGGATTGATGTTTCCACCTCTGCAAGCGCTTCAATATCCGAAGCATTTCCCCATTCGCCGACTACTTTTAAAGAATCTAAGAGCTCCTTCGCCAACAGACAGACTGAGCACCCCAAGGCGTTTCCTCTGTCTTCAGTCTTTGGGATAACTGACAGTCCTCACAGTGCCTACCTGCCAAATGGCTGGAGTGCTGAAGTACGACTTATAAAAAACATAGACAGAGTTTGAGAAACAACCACGTAATCCTCAGGAGATAAATCACAGCTACTCCAGAACAAATAAGTCGACAAATTGAATACAAAGCCTGTTAAAGCATTGTGTTCCAGCTAATTAATCCAGGCTTGTGGTTGGGGACTGACTCATTGCTGCCTTTATCTCTAGGAAGAATGCTTCCTTCTTGTGTGTAGCTTTAACTTAGAGCCCTTAATGAAGAATGCTATGGCTTTGCTAAAGTCTCGTTGTTCCGCTTGCTTGGCTACTTGTCCATACATCGCGTAAGTATTCAATGTTGTGGAGGTGCGATCGAGGGGAGTGTTGTGTAATAAATGTGTTATATCACCCTGTGCTGTGGTGTCGGCAGTAGAGATTAATGCCAGGCCTACTGCAACTCAGTGAGAAAGAGAGGAGGATGTTGTGGAGAACACAACACATTCACTGGCAGAACCACGCCATCAGATCCACCTCTGCATCTCTCTCAGCCTCACGCTCTTTTCTCTTTCTTTATCTCTCTATCTCTCTTCCCCCTTCTTGTTTCTCGTCACTCCATTCCTGTACATGGTACATACAGTATTTCAATGATAAAGCAGGCGTGTGTAATTCCTTGTGCCCCAGCATTCACCCCACACTATATTTTTTTAATGTGGCAGCAGTTCATGACAGCACAGACGCACACGTGTAGTCAGTATTTCTTTCTGAAGGGCTTAGGTAAGCAGCTTTAGCTCACCGCTACATTCTGGTCTTTACTGCATCATTGAACTCAGAGCCGCGGTATGCCACTGGTTGAGCAGCGGTACTTCTTTATTTCCCTGTAAAAGTTGAGGTACAACACAAGAAATTATTTGGTCCCACCGAAGCTGAGCCTGGGGGGTGGTGGCGTGCGTGGTATTGTGTTTTAAAACAGGCATCTCCATGAACAGCCTGGGGCCGTTGAGCTGCTGTGGGTCCTATGTACACCGTGACACAGCGCAATCCATGAGGAAAGCGGACAAATTAATTTTGGTCCTCCTCTGGGTCTTTACAGGCTATTGATGCTAATGAAGATTTATGTTTTATAATAACACAAGTGGAGAGGGATGCGAGCGGGAACATGGAGCAGAAAGCAAGCAGATTGAGAGGGCTTCAACTCTTTGTTGTCTCTCAACACTCAGACATGTCTAAACCCACCACTCTCCGTCCTCTCGGCTCAGTCCACCTCTCGGGAGCCTTGCATCTGCACAAGCAACACGGCGCTAAGAAAATTATCGCAGTTTTCAGGCAACTTGGCAGAGACTAGTCAACCAGAATAATGAATTGCTGTCAAATGACTCTGACTACAGCTTTCGGTCCATATGCTATTGCATGTCTCTGTTTGCCAAGTCTGTTCTGTTCTGTTCCAGGGAAAAAAGCCCATCTTTTCTTTGTGCGTCAGAATAGAAAAACAGCATTGATTCTCATTCAACATGCTTCATTAGGGATGTGTTCCAGGAGCGATCCACATCATCTCCTGTCAGAGTGGGCCTTAATGTGCCTGGCAGAGAAAGAGAGAGGGAGATTGGAGTGTGGAAGGGAGGTAAGGTAAAGGGGAGGTGCAGGTGGCTGGAAGAGCATGGCAGCAGGAAGAGACGACGTGGGAAGCAGTCCTGACATTGGGAAGCACTGCTTTATTCCTTCTTTCTCAGCTCCAGCACGTCAACACACACACCTGACTTGAATATTGCTCACATCCTCCCTGACCCAATCAGCAGTAGTTGATATAGCCTTGGCTTGGCCCCTGCGGAGCCCCTGTGGAGCCATTAGAATGTGGTAATCCGGTATCGTGCAGGCTGAGAGGTGTAGATGTTAGAGTGTTGAGGCCCCGGCCCGCTCTCCTCTAATGGTCTCCCCAGTGGACTTGGGTCTGTAAACCCAGGCTCTATCTGCCTCCGAAAGAGTTCCTGGCAGGCCTACCGATAACAGAGCTCCACTCCTGACGGCCTGAGCAAGCAGCTGCTGGCTGAGAGAAGGAGCAGATACACATCTACCTTGGGAGATAGTTAATACTACTTCTCCTCACCTATATCCATACATTAAGTCTGAAAAGAGTTGTCCCGTTTTCAGGCTGACACCGGGTCGTGTGTGAATGTGAATGTGTGTGTGTGGGTGTGTGTTTTTGTGAATGCATGTGTGTGTGTTTTGTTCTCTTCAGCACTCCACCAACAGCTTGGTGGTAAATGTCATGTCTTGGGGTAATTAGGTAGAACGAGTCTGCCAGGGATCAGACAGAATCAGTCATTTCCAGCCTGTATGCCATCAAACTGAGGGTAATGCTCAGCCAATCAGACACCTGGACATAGAGTTGGTGATGGATAGCCATAACAACCCCGTTTGGTCTCCACGCTCACATCCTCTTTCTGGCAAAGAGCTGTCAGTGATCAGAGAGCGAAGGGTGTGTGCTTTTTGTCTTGGGGGTTAAAAAGCCAGGCAGCACGTGGTGTCTAATCATCAGAGGACTTGAAAACCCTGCATAGAAATATCACATGATGATATAAGCAAACGACTGAAACACTCAGCTGGAAGCGGTTGCCCTTTTATTTTGTGACCTGACACTCATCTGCTGTTCTGAATGTTAATGACTGAAATGTACCCAAGGAGAACAAAAATGGGTGAAGAAACAGATCAGTGTCACTGTGTGATTGACACTTGTATTGACAGGCATTAAGACATCCATCGGCAGAGGAACTCGGTTAAGACAGTGTCTTAATATCTCCGTAAACCTCCTTTTGGGCCGGGCCTGCCTGTCTGTGTATACCACCTCCAAGAATTCAGGGGCTCATAGACAACTATTAGAAAAGACTGCATGCTGTCATTGATGCTAAAGGGGGCATTACACAGTATTAAGAACTAAGGGTAAACAGACTTTTGAACAGGGGTCAGTTCACTTTTTTTCTTTGCTGCCATGTTTTGTTTTATGATTGTGCCATTCTGTTATGACCAACAGTTAAATTGGGAATCCCATTAGAAATAAAAGACAGATGTTTTGCCTGCTCACTTATGTTTTCTTTACAAATGGTACATATATTAACAATTCTCCAAGGGTATGCTAACTTTTGAACACAACTGTACACAGATGACGAATTGACCAAACAGACACTTGGACAGCAGCTAAAGGGAGGTGATGGTGAACATGTTAATCCCCAACCCTTGCCCAGAATATCTGGAGGCAATACGTATTTTGTGTATTATAACATAGCAATTGGAAGTATTACTTACAATCTGTGGTTGAACTGGATAACTTGATGGAATTGCATTCGCCCTTAGTCCTCTTCTATGTGAACATGGGTCACGATCCTCTGCAGTAAAATAATTCTCTCAATCTTTGTATGTCCCGTTGGCAATGTTGCTCCATTGATTCTCCCACAATACAACCCGGGTGAGCAAGAGGTGTTGTCCCAATTGCAGAGCGGGTAGATTTTCAACTCAAGATCCACGAGCAGGCAAACAGCGTGGTCAGATATGAACAGGCCGAATTTGACTAGTCGATATAAACAGAGAAAATCCAGAAGTTCAAAGTTTATTAGTCAATTGCACCAAATAACACAGTGTCATCCTGCAATGAAATTCTTGTGACATGGCACACAACATCTATATAGGATGAAGATTCAAAAATATAGTGAAAAATATAGCAATAATATGCATAACATATAAGTGTAAACTAGCTGCAATTTTAAAAAGGAGTAGGATGGGGAATGTAATCAATATGGGTAGAAGTATTGAATATTATAGAGAGCAAGTATAGTGTTAGAAATCAGCCGTTTCGTATAGTAATTGTAATAATAATTCACGTACCCGGTTGTCAAGGGAGACAGTAGATCATTTGTTTATTGCAGCATTAGATAGTCTTGTTCATGAGGCTACGGACCTGGTCTTTCTTACACAACCTCAGTCTCATCTTACTCAGTCTCATCTCACTATAATGTTGGTTACAAGCTGATAAATACATTGAAGGATGTGTTTACCTAGCAAAGCCAAGACAGTAACCCCCATGCCAAATGGTCAATGTAAACATTCCTGTGGTATCAGAGCGCAACCTACAGAGAGATAATCTAAACAGATGTTTCTGTTGTTCTCATTATCAAAGGCACATTCACTTCCAATGAAACGTACATTCATATTGTAGTTGTTAATGCTCATATCCCACAATAGCAGTAATATACAGTGCATAACTATGTAAATTAGCCAGGCTAAATCTTAAATACAAGTGTGTACATCAAAAAGTCTCTGACGAAGGTACAGACTAGGATAAACATGGCAGGCATGCTAGGATCAAAGAATGTTAGAAAGCTAACATAAATTCTTGAACGGGTTTAGTAGTTTGATTGATTGGGTGCTGGGAGGAGTGCTGCATTCATTGTGATTGGGATCTGGAGGCTATATGTCATCCTGGTGATGTTGTAGAGAGTTAGAACTGTGACCAGACCTCACAGATATGGCAACGAGTGCCACCTCAAATCTCCTCTCCCATGTCCCTTGTACCTTTCATATGACCACAGGATTATCCACAATTAGTCCACTGATGAAAATGGACAAATTATGTGCCATGCCTTCAGGAACATCTCTTGGTAATAAGTGGACATTTAGAAAAATATGTAATTTGAACAAACTATGCCTTTAAGTTTTCATCGGTTGTGCATGAAAAAAGTATAATGAAGCGTTTTAGTGTTGAACAACATTATATTATAATCACTCAATTACACCCTTACGCTCTCACCCACACTCAGACATAAGTGTAACTGCTTTAGTATAACTTTTGAACTGTTTTGGAATACCTGGTCTGTAGTATTCTCTATTGTAGCATTCTCTATTGGAGTTTGAGTAAATGTTCTTAGTACACTATTAATGTGTATGTGACCTCTATACCTACAGTGGGGCAAAAAAGTATTTAGTCAGCCACCAATTGTGCACCCACTTAATTTTCATCATAGGCACACTTGAGAGACAAAATGGAGAAAAGAAATCCAGAAAATGACATTGTAGGATTTTTTATGAATTTATTGGTAAATGGTGGTGGAAAATAAGTATTTGGTCAATAACAAAAGTTAATCTCAATACTTTGTTATATACCCTTTGTTGGCAATGACAGAGGTCAAACGTTTTCTGTAAGTCCTCACAAGGTTTTCACACACTGTTGCTGGTATTTTGGTTCATTCCTCCATGCACATCTCCTCTAGAGCAGTGATGTTTTGGGGCTTTCGCTGGGCAACATGGACTTACAACTCCCTCCAAAAAAATTCTATGGGATTGAGATCTGGTGACTGGCTAGGCCACTCCAGGACCTTGAAATGCTTCTTAAGAAGCCACTCCTTTGTTGCCCAGGTGGTGTGTTCATTGGGGGATCATTGTCATGCTGAAAGACCCAGCCATGTTTCATCTTCAATGCCCTTGCTGACACCAAATTATTTATTAGTATATGTATGATTAACAATCAAATGATGAATCACTTACAAACTAGTTGCAATGAATCAAAGTGGCCATCGGTTGCCTTCTTATGAATGACATGTTTGTCATTGAGTCAGTGTTACTGATGCAATATAGGCCCTTCATTACCAAACAACCAGTAACTGAATTAGGATACAATTATGAGTCATTAGCAAACTGCTAGTTAAACATTTAACTGTTGGTTACTTTAAAACTAACCTTCATCTGGGTGTTCACAGGGATATGTGAATATTTTATCTGTTAACTGATTGCTTATGTCAGATGTATCGCATGACTTGTTAGGCAGGGAAAAGCTGTTGCGATCAAACACTGTCTACTTAATCAACTGTGTCAGTGTACTGGTGAAGGGATAGATCTAATAGGCCCATAGATGGAAGGTTTGTGAAGTGATTTAATGCTCCCTTGTAAAAGTATTTTTTGAATACAAGAATACAGTACTTTATTATGATACATGCTGTCGCTGCTCTATTTTGTATATTTTTTTGATGCACTTAAAATTAAAGTTTTTTGTACTTTACTGTACATTTAGATATATCTTTGCCCATCTCTGTTGGTGGGTGTGTTGTCCCTTTCGTGGGTGTGTGAGTCTCTATCCTGCGTGTGTTGTCTCTTTGGTGGGTGGGTGATTCTCCAAGGCTCTTAACTCTCATGGAGGTGCCCAAAACACTGGGCACAGAGGCAGGTGAAGCACCAAGAGTGTGGTTTCAGTCTGTACATTCTGTATAAGTGTGCAAGTGTGCCTGCATAATAGTGTGTGTGCATAGCCCACAGTGTCCTTTCTAGCTTATCTTGTAGACAACAACTAGGGGTTGAGAACAAAACGTTGAATTGTCGATATTTCGACAAGGATGGCATTTATCGACAAATTAATACAATTTTCGAAGGTTAGAATAAATCTGTGCTACTGATAATGACAGGTTATTTCTTATAGACTCAACAAAACTGGCTAACAGCCATGTACAGGAAATGATCACGGCTAGCGAAAGCATAGCGCATCCCGGCATCATCTGTACAGGCTGAAAGAGTTTTCTCGGCTGCGGGCCTGGTTGTCAACCAGGAGCGGCGCTATAGGGTGGATTGCGGTACTAAAGCAACCCCAAGGATTAGCAAAGCAACCTCAAGAATTAGCAAAGCAACCCCATAGCATTCTCAGAAAATTATTTATTCGCAGTTTTTCTCTTTGCCATTTTTCGCTGTTAAATAGCAGTACAATTCTAACCTGACACATAATTCTTAGCACCTGCATGGTTTTGTTAAGCAATACCATAACAACCCCAGCCAAAAAGTGGTGGAGCCGCTCCAGTTGCCAACAGACTACGTAAGCCTACTCGTCTACTCCCGGAGCATGTGGACATGCAAAACATTTTAAACAGGAATTTATGATCTTAGTAATACATTATAATTCATTGCCTAATGATTTTTCACATTTTTGTTAAGAACTTGCCTCTATGGATGCGCTACCCACATTCTATTTGTTTTTGTAAATACATTTTATATAATTTTTGTCTATTAAGCTTCCTTCTAAGAATATTTTTTTATCACTGGAACTCAGGCCCAGGGTGGGTAATTGGGAGAATCGCTAGAATTCCCGGTGGGCCCCTCGACTTTTGGGCCGCTCAAGTATTATTATTATTTTTGCATTTGTCACGTTGTCTATCTTAAGGTAGGCTACACATGTTCCGCAGTCTGACACCGCAGCCTGTGTATGGGTTGTATCATGTGAGGGAGTTATCCACTCCCAAATAGAGTTGGTTGGGTCCAGAGCCCGTCTTTTCCAATTCATTTTCTGAGATAGACTACCGATAGCTGTGCCGGACCTACCGTAACGATATGAGTTAGGGAGGATGGATGGGAGGAAGAGGCCAGGAGGGGCTGAAAAAGCCATGTTGAAAAAAAGAAAGGCATTGGAATAGGATGCTGCCAATTGTGCCAAGCTTACCGATTTATATTCAAGAGGACAAACACAAGTGGCAACAGGTAAAGAAAGATATGGGCCTAATGATTAGCATTAGCAAAGTAATTATTCGGCTAAAATCGTTGTAGCGTTGTCAACCTATTCGCAAGCAAAATATTAAATTTAATTAAACTGTTAGCCTTTTTGTAAAACCCAATATATGGCGATTCATAGATTTTTTAAATTTGTGTATGCAGTAAAATTACCTATTAATTATCTTTTTGTAGCTTCTGAGCAGCAGAAAATGATGGACCCGAAATTTGCAATGAGGAGGTCATGACTACAGGGACAGATAGAGAGGATAACAGAGTAAACAATATGAATTAAAGTTATTTAATGTAAGAAAGAGCAGTATATGACAGTACATGATAAACCAATATGCAGACTATCATATTTGGAAGAACCAGAGATGAGCTTGAAAGCAGGACCTGTTCCTTCCTGCAAAAACAGTGCCATTTGTGTCCATTTAATACTTATCACAGTATAAACTGTACTGTGAATTGAGTTGTAAACAGTAGTTCAATATGCTTCTTTGTGGAAGAGTGGCATACATTTCAAATGCTTTCTTTCTTTCTTTCTTTCTGCTTTTGTTCATTTATCCACATATCATTAGGGAATAGTGGAATATGTTTTTAACCTCAACTTAAGTGAATTATTATTTAACCTTTACATTATTTGTTGAACCATGGTATTAATAATAAACAGCCCTGCTGGAACTGGAACGAGTCGGCAGGTTGGTTTGATTTAAACCAGACTGTAAATTAACTCTGTTAGTCTATATATTAAATGTAGTTTCACTTGGTACGTAGGGACTGTATATAAAAATAGCTGGTTAGATCTAGTTGATTTAAATGTTGTTGTTATAGCCAGAAAACCTTGATACAAGACGTTAGCTAATGTAAAGCAATTTATACATATCTCTGCACTAATTCATGGGAGACAATGTGTGTTTTTTAATGACGTTCATAGTTATCATTCATACATTCATTGTCAACAGCTTATCCTGCGTACAGGGTCGCAGGAGTCTGGAGCCAATCCCAGCCAACATCAGGCAAAAGGGGTTCACCTATGACAGGCCGCCAGTCCATCTCAGGGCAACACATAGACAAACAACCAGTCACACATCCACACCCAAGGACAATGTAGGGTCACCAATTAACCTAGTCCGCATTTCCTTTGGACGGTGGGACGAATCCCGAGCACCCGGAGAGAACCCACGCAGACACGGGGAGAGCATGCAAACTCCACACAGAAAGGCTGGGGCAACCGGGGGTTTGAACCCGCGACCAATTGTTATAAAATCGGGTATCTTGGTATTAAATGCCTCCCTGGGTTAAATGCCACCCGTAATTATCGATCAAATCACCACATGATGGCATATTTTATTTCCAGACATTTGATTGCCACTTTTCTTGTTCATCTAGAAAATGTTGTTGAATCATCTCAATTGCACAAGAAATTCCACAAAAACAATTTTGACATAACAGTTTATGTTATTTTTTGTAATTTAGGAATATTGTCATCTGCCGTGATGAAGTTAGACCTCTAAACTGATTTTTGATATGTCAGGAGGAAGGCCTTAGGCTAGGTAATCCACTTGTTCAGAGAAACAATTGCAATCCTGTTTTTTGTGGTGATCATCTTGGGGCTAAACCCTCTTTCTCCTTTGAGGCAAAATGCCCCGGGGGATATTTTATCCCTGAGAATAGATTGGAAAAATATAACCTACTTATAACAACAAATGTGCTGAAATATAACAAAAGTTCAAGGTATAACCTAATATAAGTTGTTTTTAGTTGAATAGTTAGTTTACTGAGCATATATTAACATCTAATATAATAGGCCTATCAGTTGGCATTGATATTGAATTAATTGCTCAATATTATTTATTTAATGTTTAGAACTTAATAGGGTTGGCAAAACATATTTAAAAATAGTCATCAAACGTTATAAAAAGTCTTCATATATGTTAGCTTTTGGCCTTTGGATATTGGAATGTGCAATATCACAGTTAAAATTGGTTTGTTCACTCACTTAAATACTGCTATCAAGATTGAATTATTTTCAATGGAATAGGTTACATTGAAAGAATGATTTTGGTGCCTAAATATGTGATAAAGCTTAATTGAAGGTAAATTTTTCCCCATTGGGAGGGGCATTTTGTCTCGATAGTGGGGTAATTATTGTTTTAATTATTTTTCTAAATCTATTTGTCTGACCATAGTCAATATGTTCACATAAAAACACTGCTTTTTTTAGTCAGAAAATACAGATTTGCCTTAAGGGGGGCATTTTCCCCTATGTTACACCAATAAGGGCTTGACAGGCCTATGCATAAGGTTATTTGCTGCTGTTATGGTATTTCTGAATCTGATTGTCTCCCGAGTAAAAGTATATCTAGCCTAATTGTTTATACTAAAACGTTATTGAGGATTTTAACTACATATTTAAATACCACATTGAATATATTGTATAACATATTACAATTTACATTACTATTTTTTCATTTAGTGCCTCTTTTTGGCACAAGTGGGTGGGGTCGATTATTAAACGACAAAAGCTGAGAAATTATCGACAGTGTAAATATGTATCATGCAAATCAATAACAACAACCCATGGGTCCACTGTGGACATGCTCCCGCCCCCAATAGACAACCGACAACCAACCGTAGGGCAGGCAGACTGGAGGGTTAATTTAGACACCCATCAGACAGAGCCCACAATATCAACAACTCCACAACACCTGACACACATCAGACAGAGACATAGCCCACAATATCAACAACACCTGACACACACCAGACAGAAACATAGCCCACAATATCAACAACTCAACACCTGACACACACCAGACAGAGACATAGCCCACAATATCAACAACTCAACACCTGACACACATCAGACAGAGACATAGCCCATAATATCAACAACACAACAACACCTGACACACATCAGATGGAGACATAGCCCACAATATCAACAACACAACACCTGACACACATCAGACAGAGACATAGCCCATAATATCAACAACACCACAACACCTGACACACATCAGATGGAGACATAGCCCACAATATCAACAACACAACACCTGACAAACATCAGACATAGACATAGCCCACAATATCAACAACACCTGACACACATCAGACAGAGACATAGCCCACAATATCAACAACACCTGACACACATCAGCTGAGTAAACAGATCCTCTTCTGCTGCTAAAATGCAGCCTCAATAGTTTACAAACTCACGGCTGTAAACGACTAATAGGGCACTTCGGAAAAACGGATTTGTTTTCACTGTTTACCTGGGTCAAAAAAAGGACAGTTAAACAATAGCACACAATCCCGCACCCAATTGTTCAATGCCAACCTACGTAGAACAGCAGATTATTGGAGTATAAAGAAACCCACCTGGGCATATGTTTGAGTGCTAGAGAGGAACAATCCGGGATGTGTGGCTTTTTGTAGTTTAACACGATCTTTCCCATTTGCCTTGGCATATTCATCGTATGTAAAACCATCCCATTATCCTCACACACACACCAACATACAGTAAGTGTACTGACACTCACAGAGAGCTGATGCACTCTGCTGGAACTGAGTGTTTTCAGGACCATGGACGGCTCACCTCAGGAGTGAGACACTTCATCTGTTCATCTGTGGGCAGAAAAGAGAGCTGTCAGATGATTATCCACAGCAGCATGTTGTGGAGATAAGTCCCTACGACTAGCTAGCAGCCACCGTATGGAGAGGAGCTCTGAGTAATGTGGAAGGCCTCTGTTGCTAGCACTCATCCACTTACACCAGGAGAAAACACAGACGCGCACACAGACTCACAGATGCAAATGCGCACACTATCTAACAATCCTTCTCTATCACAGCCACACCTCCCTTTCTCTGCCCCTCTCCTGTGGGCCCCTCAGGCTGGCCTGGAAGGTTCTGCATGCTAAACAGGGACCCATTTGGCCAAATTTCAACTGGCCAATTTACTGGTGTCACTTTGGATTTGTTGGGGTAAAGGCTGATCCCAACTTGGTAGAGGTTGGAGGGGAAGGGTGTTGACATGGGGGGGGGGGGGTGGGGGGTCTTGGCTACAAAAAGCACACACACACAAACTGTTTCCCACACTCTGTAGACCTGGTGGATGGCTGAAGCTGAGCACGGTCATCTAATTATCCCCAGGAAGAGGGAGAGGTGGAGGGGAGTCTTGAGGGAGGGATCCCCATCAGTACTTTCTGACAAGGATAAAGGGCAAGGCGAAAAAGGGACTGCAGGATGGAGGGACGGCAAAACAGGGCAATGGGGTAGACAGAGAGGTTCAGAGCTGACAGGTTGAAAGGAAAGGATGGAGGGAACGTACAAAAGAAGTGCTTGTGGAGATTCCCGCAGTATTAGACATTTAGGGAATAAATCCAGCACTGGGATTATATCTCCACTCTGCCATAGATGACAACTAGTCAAAACAAACTGCCTGCCTGCTTGATGGTAAAACTGTACTATTTTTGTTTGAAACACGTTTGTTCACATCACTTCAAATATGGACATGAAACAGTGAGATCTTGTTGGAGTGCTGACAAGGCTGTGACAGGGTTTAATTAGCCTGGAGTGCATCTCCACTGGAAGACATTTCTGGGGATTGTTGTCATTTGAATAGATTAAAGAGCCTTTTGCAGGGCTAAGCTGCTTCATCACACTGCTCTCCTCCCACTGCCTGACGGGACAGGAGGGAGGGATGGGGGAAAGTAGAACACTTTGAAGAGCTAGTGCCTGACAGACAAGGAGAACGTATGAAGTGCATCTTCCGCGCGCATGCTTTTGTGTACCCGAGATATGTGCGCGAACTCTGTGTGTGCTGCACTGTGCTCCTCTGTGCGTTTCTGTATGCTGACACACGGCCCTCCCCTTTCCCCTCGTCGCAGACACAGAGGGCTGTGAACACTCGTGGAGGAAGTTCCACGGTCACTGCTACAGGTACTTCAGCCGCAGACACACCTGGGAGGACGCAGAGAAGGACTGCCGGGAGCACAGTGGACACCTGGCCAGCATACACACCCTCCAGGAGCAGACCTTCATCAATGGTGGGTGCATTTCCATCAACCACGTTACCGTCTTCCAGAATATTCTGTCATCCAGATTTCTTCCCAAGTTGGTTACAACTGGAGAAGCTGTGGTGGGGGCAGGGACAGCGGCACGGAGGGACGACTGAAAGGAAATACTGAGTCAGTCCCTCCACAACGGGAACTTTTCCCAGTCCCAGAGTGCCAGCTTGAGCCAGTCCTCCAAATCCCCATCCACAGACACATTTACCAAGAAGTGTGTTTAATTGCTTCACAAATGGCCGTCTCCACCCTGGCAATGAAGGGAGCACAGCCATTAGGAAGATTAATGGGCCCCGTAATGATGTTAATCACAAACGCCATGATTGAAATTCCATCACACTCGTCAATGCATTGCTGTTAGGGAAGATCTGACTGCTTCTGCCTTCCGCTAGTGTGGGATGACATGGTGATCGGATTAGCCTCCTGATATCGGTGTGTGTGTGTCTTTGGATTGGGAGCTGATGCCCTGGGGACTTACCCAGCATGCATGCTGAACGCTAGGTGGATCAGAAAGTACATTTTAAGTAACTGCCTGGTATTTCCGTAGTTCCATGAAAGGTGACCGGCACGGTGATTAACTTGAGATAGACACCAGAGCTGTCTCTTTTCAGATCGGTCCATTAGACCGAGACGTTATTGGTCCTCTCACCCCTGAGCCTTTCCGGGTATGTTCCTGTTAGTGTCAGCAGCATGGTTGGGACTCGGGCAGAGGTTTGCACCTAGAACCAAATAGGTTTCTTCATCAAATTATTCTCTAATTGAATGAATGTTGGTGTCAAATGCATAAGGGCGGCTACTTCTAAGGAAAGGAGATATATTGTATACACATTTCCTGGACATTGTCGGCTCCCAGATTAGGTTTTTTCGTTGTGCCAATTAAATCGCTTAATTGACTATTCATGTACTTTTTAACAATTTCTTTCTCAACAGTTTGGGTGGAAAGCTGAAAGACTGCTCTAAGTTCATATGCTCACAAGTTGTCAGTCAGCTGGGGGTCTGGGGTTCACATCCTGGTTGCATCACACCCACAATGCAGTTTCTTTAAACCATGGACGGGGTGTGATTATTTGTTCTTGCCCTGTTGTTATTCAGGCCTGAGTCATGACAACACCTGGGTTGGCCTCAACGACAGAACGGTAGAGGAGGACTTCCAGTGGACCGACAACATGGACCTGGTGAGTTAGACAGAGACAGATTAAGACAGAGAGAGGGACAAAGAGAGACAGAGAGAGATACAGAGAGAGACCGGGGCATACTGAGATACAAATATATACAGAGACACAAGAAGAGTACTCATTTGTCCTTCCATGTAGTCTCTATTATCAGCTGCATGGTTCAGAATAACAATAAACACAGACATTCAGCTGCTTGCTGTTCAGGAGAGATTTCCTCTCACCAGATGTGCTCGGGGAGGATGTGCAGGGTTAGGTTTAGGATGTGGAGGGTTAGGTTTAAGATGTGGAGGGTTAGGGTTAGGATGTGGAGGGTTAGGGTTAAGATATGGAGGGTTAGGGTTAGGATGTGGAGGGTTAGGTTTAGGATGTGGAGGGTTAGGTTTAGGATGTGGAGGGTTAGGTTTAGGATGTGGAGGGTTAGGGTTAAGATGTGGAGGGTTAGGTTTAGGATGTGGAGGGTTAGGGTTAGGGTGTGGAGGGTTAGGGTTAAGATGTAGAGGGTTAGGGTCAAGATGTAGAGGGTTAGGGTTAAGATGTGGAGGGTTAGGATGTGGAGGGTTAGGGTTAGGATGTGGAGGGTTAGGATGTGGAGGGTTAGGGTTAAGATGTGGAGGGTTAGGGTTAAGATGTAGAGGGTTAAGATGTGGAGG
>JACXGJ010013759.1:0-15819 GCA_016801105.1 Esox niger | reverse complement strand
CCCCCCCCCCCCCCCCCCCCCCCCCCCCCCCCCCCCCCGAACCCAGCCCCCCAACCCCCCAGCCCCAGTATGTTGTATTCTGGGCCGGGTCGCTGAGTCTGTTACTGTTCCTCTCCAGTGGCAGGCGGTCTCGCCATCGGAGAAGACCCCCGATCTGAAAAGGGCTTTAAGGACCCTGCTTAGTAAGATGAAGGTAATGACATTGCTGTGCCACACGCACACGCACACACACCAACACACGCACACGCCAACACACACACACACACGCACACACACCAACACACGCACACGCCAACACACACACACACACACACACACCAACAAACACACACACACACGTGCGTGCCGTGAAGCTTTACCCCAAAGTCACCCTCACCCCCAGACCACCCACCCACCCCCGCGCCCCCCCCTGCACCATTTCAGTCCTGGCAGTGCCCGATGCCTGTGATGTGCCCCCTGTCCCTGGCTCGGGGAGCTTGGCCCAGGGTTGCGCCTTCATTTCCCGGCTTGGTTTGGTTTGGAATGCATTCTGTGTGCCTCCATCCGGTTCCCCCGCGGCCTGCCCCTCATGTTTCTGACCTGATGAACACATCTTCAGGAGGGCGCTCCTCTCCTACAGGTCGTCGTGCTAGCTGTACTTTTGCCTGGTCAACACAGTGGTAGCGTCTGCAGCCTCCTGCAGAGACAGACGTAAGAATAAAATGACCGAGAAACATGCAGGCAACCTCACAAGCTCCCCTCTAGGGTTGCAAAATGTTGCTAACTTTCTATAAATTCCTCCTGGGTTACAGAAAACATCCGAGTCGGACCACTCCCATAATCATGAAAGGGCATTTATAAGGACAGGAAATGAATAGGAAAGTTACCAGACTTTTGCAACCAGAGACTCACTCAAGCCTGCTTATGTTAACTGGCATCTCTCAGTGCTGTCCTCTGGGATCTGGGGAATATCATTCTTGTGGAGGACAAGCAGTATATGCAGGCTTTTGTTCCAGCCCAGCAACACGGCCCTGATTTAAGTGTTCTGGCTCCGAGACTTTGTTGATTGTTTGGATCAGTGTGTTTTGAGCTGGGCTGAAACTGTCAGCCCCTTCCCCAGTCAACTCGGGTCAGTACCGCAGCTCATTGGCTGGTGATGTGGAATGTTGCCCGGCGTAAGTTCCGCATTGCCTTGCGCTCCGTGTGGGGATTCCACCCAAACAGCAGATCGGATTTGATTATTACAGTGTTTGGTTGAGAATGCTGACACGCAACACCCAGAGGTTTCTGACAAGTGTTGACCGGGCCTGATCAGGTAGTAGCCATCGGAGAGATGGGTTCTGTTCAGTAGACATCTAATAAAACAAACCAGGTTGTTATTTGGTCACCGTAGTTCAAAATTGACAGCATGTCTGCTGAAAGAGGCCCTTGCCTGTTCTGTGGTGAGCTGGGATGAAGCATGACATCTGAGTGTCTTTTAATATCTTTCTCCCCCTCGTCTTCTCTTGGGTTTCTTCTCCATCCTCTCTACCTGCAGGACTCTGACTCGCCCCGTCACTCAACTGCATCAAACAGTTCTACGTTCAGCAGTCCCCCCAGCCCAAGCTCACCCCACAAGACCAAGTCCCTGTCCCTGGAGAGCACAGACCGGATGACCGGCTGGGATACATGAGACATGACAGACAGCACATCGCTCCATTCCCTGGCCCTCACCAAGCCCTGGGCCCGCCTCCCTCTCCCGGGCTAAGCCTATACCATGTCTACCCCTTGCCCACGGAACTGCATCTGCTGCCACCGCTGTCACAGCCTATCCCTTGCCCCCCTCACGCTTATTTACTTGACCTTTGACCTCCCACTAAGTTCCCATGCTGGAACTGAAATCGACAAACAAACAAAGGGAAAGGATGCTTTTGACCAAGAGGGGAAATACCAGGAAGGCTGTTAGTTGATGTGTGTGCGCGTGCATATGTCTTTGTGCGTGCGTGTGTTTGAAAGAGGGCATGCAACATACGAATCAAATTGACAACCCCTCCAACTGCTTTTAGCTAATAAGTGAATCGCTAAGTTTTATTGAGTACTTTTGATTGCAGCTCTACTAGCCCCGATGTTGAGTCTCCTGTCTTTGTGATGAGACCTGGAAATCAACATGATGACAAAACAACAACAGGATAAATATGAAACAGCTCAGCTGATATGTGTACATAGCACCCTTTCAGCCTGGGGGACCACCTTTTATTTATGAATCTATCTAAGACATAGAGAAGGTGCTTTGCTGCTAGAGGCGAAAGAGGGGGTTTTCTCTCTCCATCCCTCTGGCATTCCTTGGGTTGCTTTCTTCCGGAACGCTAGTTGAGAACAGCAAGAAGAGCCAACTCCATCCACAACACAAGGCTCACAAATACACAAGAAAAGAAAAAAAGAACGCAATGATGTTTATTTTTTGTTTTGCTCATGTGAAATATGTGCAGTGACTTGTTTGTACCATCAGCAACAGTAATGCGCAAAAATAAAATGGTGAGGGGACTTTAACTCTAGGTGACACCTCACCGGCTTCTTGTTCTAGAATTCTTAGGGACAGCTGCGTTTAGAAGCAGACTGAACATTCTACGATGACATCACGGCTCATTCTGCCACTTCCTCATGACATGGGCCAGTGACCTCCTCTACCTATCTGGGAACATTGGATCATGCCCTATGTAGTGTAGACCTAGCACCCTAAGTACAGTAATTGACCAACCACAGTCCGATCCCAAAAAGCTGATTTCCATCACAACGATGTACATAGGTTAAAAGTAGAGAATAATATATGATGAGGAAAATACTATAGAGAAATGATGGGAAAAGATCCACAATTTATTTTTATCCTTTGAAAATAATTTGGGGTTATTCATAAGAAAGCCATTTTAAACCACTTCAGTTTTTTTAATGATTGCTTTTAGTTTTTTTTTGTCCTGGCTTATGTATGCGACTGTCTAGGGTTTATAAAGATTTGCCTTGGAGGAAACCCATTATGGGTCACATGGACCTGTGCTGGCAGGTGAGGATGTGCATGTATTTGAAGCGATAGTCCTATCACACACTTTCCCACTCCCCTCCACTTCACTATGGTTCACTCTTGAGGTGGGATTGCATATTTCCTAGAGATTCTGAAACCACGTGTGTTTTTCCATAGTATTCTGTGTGGTACTGATCTGTGAACCACAAATATGTCCTTAGATGTCTGGAAGAGATTTTGGAAAGCTTGTTATAACCAAAAAAAGATGGACTTGAATCTCGAGTCTTTGTTATTTTTCAGACAGCCTTGCTAATTTTGAAGAATGTTTTTGATAGGTTAGGGAGAAAAGACACTACTATTGTAAAGAGATGTTGATTTGACTACACAGACAGCACTAGGTTAAAATAAAGGTCAAAAAAGGGTGAAAGAATGTAAATGAAATGCCAGGAAGGTCAACGTTTTATTTGTTACAATCCTCCCTGCTGTCATGTCATTATTCTTACTGTCAACTGGTAAGCCATGTATTACTGTCTGTTAATGCAATAACCTTGATGAAAACCAGGATTGAGATTCATTCCTTTTTAATGCAGTCATTTTCTGGGAGTAAAACGCAAGTTCCATTCCAATTCCAATTTACCTCAATGCTTCCCTGTTCGGCAAATTTGGAATCAGAATTTCATTTTACTTCTTGATTTTGCCTGAATTGAGAAGAATTGACCCTAAGCCTAGTGTTGCTGATCTGTATTTATGTGTGAAAAGGAAACAATTTACTTTATATTGTTTCAGAGCTTTGGGTTTGTGTGCCTCAATCAGCTGACACCTAACTCTCAAGAGGAAGCGAGGGAACTCTTATTCTGGAAGGGGGACTGTTATTATGAAAATAAATGTTTTCATTTTTATGAGGAATTGTTTTTGTTACAGACCATTTAATTAATGACCGTTGTTACTTACAGTACTGCTCAAAGGGACCTTCTGTCTTAAGGTTTAGAAGTTTGTTTGGGTTGGTTGAAGTGAACTAAGTAGTCAACATGGCAGTATCTATTCTAGTCAAACGTATAAAGTTAGATAAAAACAAACATTCTGCTTTTATTCCTGCCAGTGGGGGCCTAAACCTTAACTCTAAACCATAATTCTATTTTATCCCCTTGTAGAATACAGCCATTACTTATCTCTTGCCTACTCATTCCACGTTTTTAGAATTCAATTTTATATTGAGCTTGCAAAAAACAACTGGAGGAGTCAAGTCTCACTAAGCTGGTTTTACTCAACCATCTGAACTTAATCACTTCCTCATTTATTTCTAAGCTACCAAGTCTACCTATTCACATCTGCTGGACCTTATCTGTAGAATGTATTAGCTGAGAACGACGACAAAATATCTTAGTCTAAAAGTATTTAGACCAGGCTTTGTACTGTGCAGTTAAAGCCCTGAAGTCCCACATAAAAAAAACTCAGGAATGTCCGAACCAATGATTATTTTCATCCTAACAATGACACTTTGCGTCATGGAACTGACTACAGTTGGGGAAAGGAGCTACATTTATCCAATGTGTAGCTAGCTGTGACTCGGCGTAAGGGCTGAACAGTTCAGCTGGGAGGGAAGGCGTAAACAGGAAAACGAAGGATGAAATAGTTTTTGAATTGAGGATGAATGGGGGTGAGGCTTTTAAGAGCTGATGGAGGGTACTGGTTGGAGGCTGTGGTGCCACCATGTAAACCATGAAAAAAATCCAATAAAACGCCTTTGCATTTCAGTGAGGTCTTCAGTTCTTTCTATATTATTTTGCTCTTTCATATCATATTACACTTATTTTGTTTTTCTAGAATTGCTTTGTAATAATTTGTACAGTTTTGCATGTTATAGATGTAATCATTTTTTGTTTTGGGATTTGTTTTTAATTTTGACTTGCTTATTTTATTTGAACGGTTTGGGAGTTTTACTGAGGATAACCCACTACAGGTGATGTAGATTCTTTTTGCACAGAAATATTTAAGGTGTACGGTCAAACAAATGTATGGAAACTGGCCACCACGCTTATGTGGAGAACTCATTAACCTGACTCCGATGTATTTCAATAAAGCTGGGCTGTTAGAAATACGGCTTCACTGAACCCTGTGTCCTGATTTCATTTCATGCTTTAAGAGGGCCCTGAATAGCCTGGCTTCCAGTCACTTTGTGCATGTGCAGAGATAGACCCCCAGGGGGGGCTTGAGCCTGTGCCCCCTCCCCAACACTCAACAAGTGCTCTCCTTGCCCATCAGTGCCTTCATTCTGTGTGATGCATCATTCACTCAGATGGGCTTGGTGTCCTCTGTCATTTCAGCCCCTGTGGCTCTGAAGGCCCTGCACGGATTCATTATTCTTGTTTTACTTTTATATGATCTCAGGACTATAAGTTACATACTATGTATATCTGACTCTTTACAAAATGTATGATGTGCTATGGCTTGCAAGTTTTTCTACTTCAGTGTGAAGGTTATGATTTAGGTATTGTAAAATGACAGTTCAGCTTCCATCATATTGCAAATATCCACTTACATTTTCCTTGATGTATTTTTAGAAGGGTTTATTACAAATTTCACCAATGCGCCGCCCCCCCTGACTTTATTTACACCTATGCACATAATGCCACTACTAGTTCTGGCTAACACTTATCTATATGTATACAATCCATAGAAGGGACATTACTACAGATTCCATTTCTATCTGGAGGGGGAAATAAAACTATTCTACCAACAGTATAAGGCTGGAGTTTGGAATTCAGCTTCTATCCTGTTATACACCAGTGTCACACCGATTCCACGGAGGGCCTCCAATATGCTGGTTATAGTTCTTTCCCTCTCAATTGGTGCCCAATTCAGACCAAAACAACCCGGCGAGGGGAGAGCCAAACTAATTAGTGAACTCATTTGTCAAGCAAGTAGGTTAGGTGAAAGTAAAATTTCAGCAGACTCAGCCCTCCGTGCAACCAGATTAACACCTGTGCTGTAATACAATTCAGCCCTTCACAACAGCTGGTCCATCAATACAACAGGATAATCAGCAACTTGATAGAGAACAGAACAGGCCGCTGTAGCTATTTCCTTCCCATAATCACTAGGACCCAGAGCTTTTCATAAGCAGGCCCAAGTCAGGGAAAACTCTGGACCCTACTCGTCACGTACGTTCCTTAACTGGCAACATTAGAAGTGCAATGAAGAAAATTTAGGTATAAAAGTACCTCATTGAATAGTAGTGAGTTGTGTAACAGTGCTATTGGTTACTCGTGTCCAGTAACTATCATACAAGTAAAGAGTACAGTCACCAGGAATAAAGAGAAACATGTGCTTGTGTAACCCAGAATGGAACAATTCAGATTGTGAGACTGTTACAAATCAGCCCCCCCAGCAGTGGAATGTGCCAATAAAGATGTAATTTCTTCACAGTATAAAGTCCTTCACATGTCACTGATCCCAGAGCTGTCCTGAATCTAGAGCACCGGTATGGGTCAGAGTGTTATTTCCTCCATGTCAGTCTTGAAGTCCAAGTTAGGCTTGGCAGGGGTTCTAGTTTCCCGCCAGGTGCTGCGGGTCGTTAGTTGACCAGGGTTCCATCTTCCTCCTGGACCCTGTGGATTCCATTGCGGGGGGCGCTCTGAATTGCCTGGGTGACGTTGCTAAGGTCCCGGATGCTGCTGTGCCGTGATTGGCTCTCCAGACGCTGGGTGGACCCGTGTCTTGATAGGCTGTCCATCCGGTTGGTGCTGCAGTGGCGGGAACCTAACTGGTCACTGAGGCGGGGCATGCTGCCATAGGGGAGGCGCTCCTCGACTGCTCGGAAACTACCTGCAGTGTACCTGACAGAGAGACAGTGGGTGAGGCATTTGGGCAGAGACATCATGAACATTTTTGCGTTTGGTTTAGGGAGTCAGGGTCAAGTGACTAACTTCCTGTAGCTGCTAAATGTGGTTGTAATAAGCATCCTGTTTTGTTTATAAATATTTATAGTTTTTTATGGATTGATCTAAAAAATATGATGACCGAATTCATGAAAGGCAAAACTCAGAAACATTGGGCAAAACACAACATCAATGATAATGTTTACACACACGATGACCTAATCTTTTTTTGGTGTTTTCAACCACTGTTTTCATTCCAATTCTCACCCATTTCAAACCAAACATCATATTCAAATCATACTATTATTCTGTTTGACAGAATGTTTTCAGTTTGAACTTTAAATGTAATGAGAGAACATTAGTTGACCTGTGATTCCAGCCTTGTCTGTCTATTCCAGAATGGTAGAGAAGTCATTTAACACTGTATTGTTTATAGTAGCCCCCCTGTCTTGTCAGGATAATGGATGTTGACTGGCCCTGGGGGACAGGGGAGAAGGTTGCTCTTAAACCACTTCCAGATTACATTCTATTTAACCAGGGGTAGGATTTCTGGTCAGCAAGTAACCTGTAGCATTTGGTTGTGAAGGTTGCATCACTTGTTGCTATGGGGTGTTGGTATGTGGACTTCTCTTATTACAGAACGGAATTCCACCACAACTAAACAATTAAGAAGAGTAGTTAGTAGATCTGAGTTGTTTGTAAACCTTTAGCATTGAGCAGAGTAAAAGCAGTCACTTATCCACAGTGAGTCGATACATTTTCATCCATTTTTAATGCTGGCACCTCATAAAAACAGACATTACAAGTGATATTCTGAAATAACTGCACTCCGGGGGACCTCCAGAGGGAGGCGTCATGGAACCTGTCCCGGTCCATCCTACCTGCCGTCTCTGGATAGATGCAGACTGCCATGGAAGCTGCTCCGCTTGCTGCGGACACTGCTGGCCCGGCTGGTGCTCCCGCTGGGAGGCTCGTCGAGCATGGCCAGGTGGGTGGAGGAGGCGTGGGTGGAAGTGCCCTGCGTGGACGTCCCCCTGGACTTCCTCACGATCGGGGCGTTCGGGTCCCGCAATAGCAGCTGGGCGAAATCGGGCTCCTGGAGAACCTGCCGGCTCTCGTTGACCACACTACTGGAGAGAGGAGAGGAGGAGCAGGACGAGGAGGAGCAGGAGGAGGCGGAGGAGGACGAGGGAAAGGCAGGGATGGAGAGGCGGAGGAGGGAGGAGAGAGAGAGAGGGAAGGCGGAGGGCAGGTTTGAGCGGTAGAGGAGGAGAGAGGAGTGTGTGGAACAGGGGGTGGGAGAGGGGGTTAATGTTCTGATAACAGGGGAGGTGGGGAGGAGGTGGGGAGCGCAGAGAGGAGGCCTTTCACTACCACCACAAACAACAGTGGTGTCGATACAGGAAGTGAATGCTCATCATGTCAGTGACCTTCATTAGAGAAATCCAGCATTCATGAGAATTAGAGGCAGTTTAAGGGACTTACTCTTTGCGTCTCCGTCCTCGAAAGAAGTTGGCCCATTCGAAGCAGGTCTTCTTGCTGCCCACCCAGAACACTGACGGGATCCCCACCACCAACATCATCAGGTACTTGATGAGGAACAGGGACATATTCGGCCTGCTGGTCTGCTCCACCTGAGAGACCCATGTAGAGCGACGAGGAGAGAGACACGGAGAGGCAGGGGTGAGCGTGTGTCCGCCATGACGCTGTAGTAATAATCCGTGTCAGAGTGACGCTGCCTGCGTCCCCTGCCATCGCCAGTCCCGTATGCCTGTGAGGCGACGTGGGTGACAACGGCTGTTCTCGGTAGGAGTGATGCTTCTCTGAGGCAGTGAGACGTTCCATTCTGAGGCGGGGTTTTCCACACACCCGTCTCTTCTAACAGACGGAGCAGCTCATGGCTACGGGCATCAACAAAACAGCAGCCAATACAATGTTGTGACTGTTCCTCCATCCCCCGCTCATTTCCCCCCCCCCGCTGTGTTCCCTGTGAAGACAGTGCACCTGCGGCCCCAGCCCCCCCCACGACACACACACACACACACACACACACACACACACACACAGAAGTACAGCAACACACCACACAACAACACAACTCTGCATATTGCTCAAAGCCATACAGACTATGGCGCTGCACAGCAGTGTGTACTACAGCAACCTAACAACACACAAACACAGTCTTCCCCTCTGCCTGTCAGGAATACACACATCCCCTGTTCTTTCTGTTCACACACCCGCGCGCAAACCGCACAGACGCAGCAGTCCTGCCGGGCTTATTATGAGTAGAGCCGGCGGGGGGGGGCAGCCCAGAGCTCAGGGAGACTCATTACTACAGACCAAGATGAGAAGACACTGAATCACTGCGATATACATCCATCCTTGGCATGACCTGACATGTCCTATCTTCTGAACTCCTCTAAATCGGTAAAACCCCATCTGGTTTCCTGCCAATTGTTCTAATCAGGAAGTTGTAGACAGACACAGGGTGCAGGGAGGAGGACTGAGCAGACATCTAGGATGGTCTTTCCCTGTCATTAAGTGTCGCATTCTGTCTCTTATAAAGCTGTGGGGCCTCTGTCCTCCCAACAACAGTCTCTTCTCCCAAAATGCTGCTTTCATGGACTCCAGGTCCAGTCCTGGACTTAACAATCAAGGTCAGTGGAGATCTCTATTGAAACTGGCCCCATATGATTGTGTAACAGATTAAGGTACTCCCTTTGTCTCTCCCAACTCCCATCCAAAACTAATCCAATGGGCTTCTAAAGCAGGCAGAAGCCATCTTCGCTGGCATTCCACATAACACACGCACACACACACACAAAAACACTAAACAAAGGTGCACATATTGACACCACATCTCACGTGCCAGCCAAACCAGAGGTCACTGGAAGGTCACGGATCTCTGGAGCGTGCCAAGCAGGCTTCCTGCCCCACTCATTAGAAGACGAGAGATTACACGCAACATGCATTCTCAAGTGGCAGCGGAGCTGATTGGATAAACAGAAAGCACCGAGACGAGGAAGGAGGTGTGCAGCAGGCGTACAAACAGCAAGTGAAGGCCTTATTAATAATTCTCTTTCACTCCTCCACCCATCAAGCGCCTGTTATCTGTGCCACCACAGCAAATACTAACAGAAAACCTATTTAAAGAGGGAAGGGAAAAAGAGCAGTGCAGATGCGCTTATATGAGAACAGAACACGCTGTTACAAATGTACACACACACACACACACACACACACACACACACACACACACACACACACGTTGCCGGGTAGGAAGTGTTTAAATTATTAAGAGCTCCTGCAGATGAGTAGGGATGTGTCCTGAAGCTGCAGGCAGTGAGGAGCTTCTCTGGAGTGTTTCATCTATTACAGACAACCAACCTCAAACCTATCCACTGTTGGCACTTGAGTACTGGAGCAAGGTGGGTTGGGAATTAAACGACTGTACACCAGACCCAAATATCATTTTATTCTTTCGCTGTGGGTTTTCTTTCCAGTAAATCATTTTTGTACTTTTTTAACAGGACCCCATGACAGATTGCTGGGGTCCCTGAGGTTTCTTAGGCCCCCCGATTGAAAATGACGCGACAGTAGAGATTTTACAAACTTGTTAAATTAGGTGATTGTTGTTTCTATAAATGGCTACAGGTGTATAATCTGGTCTCACCTGGTATAAGGTATGGTAGTGAGTCTCATCTGGTATAAGGTATGGTAATGGGTCTCACCTGGTGTACAGTATGGTGGTGGGTCTCACCTAGTATAAGGTATGGTGATGGGTCTCACCTGGTATGGACAGGGGATGTGGTACTCTCTGCAGCGCTCCTGGACCCAGGTGGTCTCCCAGACAGACCTGTAGCTGTTCTCGTACAGGTAGCAGGAGATGACAGTCAGCAGGGGGACCAGGTAGAGCACAGAGAACACCCCGATACGGATCATGAACTTCACCAGCTTTTCCTGGTTCTCCTTCTCCAGGGGGATCTCCATACGGACACGGTTCAGCGCCAGGATGCCTGCTAACAGTAATGCCACGCCCACCTGGAATCAGACAGATGATGTCAGCGATCAGGAAGTGAAACATTTTATTAGTTGTTTAGCTATCCATTTCAATAACACCTTTCCGCATCCATGATATCAAAGTTATAGATGTAACCCAACAAGAAAAAACGTATTTAAAAGATGCCTTTTTGATGTCAGTTGTATAATGGGAACCAGAGGCAAAGCCACGGCTGGGACAGGCTGGGCATGTGACCTGCCAGAATGAGTACTGGCCCACACAATTAGGTTGGTTTCACACTTCTATTTTTACACAAAAAAGTATCAATTAGATTTGTTGTTTGTATTGTTTTCTAACAAATCAAAAATGGTGAAAATGGCAGTGAGAGGTACATTTAATCGGTTGATTCAATGTGGTTAGGCTGTCGGACGGATACATCAATTAACCCTACAATATAATTTCTGCCCTTTGTAATGCTTTTTTTGGTTTCTGTAATCTTGTTCTCTCTCGGTTCCTACTTTCCTCTCAGAATATGTGGCCTACGCCACTGATGGGAACCAGTGATTTTAGCATTGTTTCCACTTTGTTAACAATCATATGTATAATCTACAGCATTTCAGCAGAGCTCTTGAGGCATTTGTAAATTCTTCCAGAATTAATGGATATGTATCACTAATTTCTAGATCCAAAATGGGCAACTAAATGTGGCAACTACAGACGGCCTTTTGAGATCCACTTTGTTACAAGTCCCCTGGGACTCACCAGCACATCCAGGCCCAGTGGAGCCAACAGGAACCACCTCAGAGCCGTGCGGTCATACAGTCCCACGAAACACACCCCGCTCACACCGTCCCCTTCGATCTTGTTCATAGCAAGGAGCGTGACGGTGAGGCAGCCGGGGAGGCCCCAGGCGCAGGCGTGGAACAGCAGGGCCTTCTTCTCGATGGCCTCGCTGCCCCACTTGGGCACGGCCGCCAGGAACCAGGTGATGGTGAGGATGACCCACCACACGCTGCCCGACATGGTGAAGAAGTAGAGTACCATGAAGAGCAACGTGCACGCCTGGGGGGGGGTCAGGGGGGGTCAGAGGACAGGAGGTTTCAAACAGACTGATCGAAATCCAGAAACATAAAAAATATCTGTTTGAAAAACAATGTATTTGTCTCCAATTTTTTAATATAACAGCCGAAATGTCCCAGATAAAATGGCAACTCTATCAATGATTTAGTCAATTAATCCGCTTTCAACTGGTCAGTAAGCTGAGATGCGCTTCACCTTGTTGTGGGAGCCCTGCGTGACCGTGGCTGCACGGAAGCGCCCGGGGCTCTCCGCGTTGCACGCCACCCGGTCCTCCAATAGGAAGCCCAGGAAAAACACCAGCGACACCATCATGTAACAGACGGCATAGAAGATGATTGGCCGCTCGGGGTAGCGGAACCTGGACACGTCGATGAGGAATGTGAGGAAGGTGAAGAGGGTTGCGGAGAGACAGATGATGGATAACACGCCGATGAAGTAGCGGGCGAAGACCAGCTCGTCTCGCTGGAAGTACATGTTGGGGCAGGGGGGAGAGCAGTCCCTCACACCCAGGAAGGTGTAGCCCAGGTCAGGGTCAATCTTCAGCTCACGGGGACACCAGAAACCATAGTCACGCTGGACAGAGATGGGCGATTCAGTGGAGTCTGCGCTGGAGAGTAGGTCTACAGGACGGGGATAGCCCTCATCACAGTCTGGGAACCTGGGGAACAGAGAGATCGTAGACACATATCAACATTACAGAAAGACAGCATTCAACAACACTGAATCCAGGTTGGAAGAGCAGTGAAGGGGATGAATGGCTTAGCACAGATAGCTAGGAGGAGGGCTTCCCATGATCTTCCACTCTCCCGAATCTTTTGGGATTTGTTGCAAGGACAGAGTGCAAGGGATTTACAGTATAACTCAGTCAGAGAGGGCAGGTTTTCACAGTACAAATCAGTCACAGTGGCCAGGGATTTACAGTATAACTCAGTCAGAGAGGGCAGGTTTTCACAGTACAAATCAGTCACAGTGGCCAGGGATTTACAGTATAACTCAGTCAGAGAGGGCAGGTTTTCACAGTACAAATCAGTCACAGTGGCCAGGGATTTACAGTATAACTCAGTCAGAGAGGGCAGGTTTTCACAGTAAAAATCAGTCACAGTGGCCAGGGATTTACAGTATAACTCAGTCAGAGAGGGCAGGGCTTCACAGTACAAATCAGTCACAGTGGCCAGGGATTTACAGTATAACTCAGTCAGAGAGGGCAGGGCTTCACAGTACAAATCAGTCACAGTGGCCAGGGATTTACAGTATAACTCAGTCAGAGAGGGCAGGGTTTCACAGTACAAATCAGTCACAGTGGCCAGGGATTTACAGTACAAATCAGTCACAGTCATCACAGCTTGACCCTCTAGAACAGAAGACTACTAACCTGTTACAGTCCATCTCTTCTGGCCAGGTGACGCCAAACATGTCCATGAGTTTGTAGCAGTCCCCCCTGGCCCTCTGGCACAGCAGCCGGCAGGGCAGCGTCATGCGGCCATACTCTGTGCACACCGGAGTGTAGAGGGCGCACAGGAACATCCTGAGGTCCGACGAACACTGCAGGTTCACCATTGGATGAAAGGGCTGAGGGGTGACAAGGGAAAACAAGCTGATTAAACAAGGAATCTGGGATGTGAACAAAAATAATCTGATTTCTGTATTCGACTTGTGAGAATACATCTATATACGCCATGGGTTCAGTAGCGAATATTTGGATAACAAAGGACACAAAACTCAAGGACACATTTTGGCTCACGAACACCTCATAAAGAACTAGAGTGTGCGTCTTTATGAACCAGCTCCTCATATTAGCTGTAAAACCTTATTTATCAGTTCAAACATGCAGTGTTGACGTACAGGAGTCTGGGATGTGTTCCCAGGCAGATGGTGCGTGGCCTTTCAATTGAAGGGCTACATAAGTCAAGGACGAAGTGTCTTTGTGAGAATTACACCATGACATTCATGGGGGTGTTTCTGCACACGCAAACTGTTCCACTGGGCCTCATCGTTAAAATGGTACTTAACAGGAGAAATGTACAGTTAGGTCCAGAAATAATTGGACGGCGACACAGGTTTTTGTTATTCTGGCTGTTTACCACAATGCATTCAAGTTATATAATGAATATGGGTTTTAAGTGCAGTCACGTAAAATTTGAGAGTATTCACATCCAAATTGGAGGAAGGGTTTAGGACTTACAGCTCTTTAATATGTAGCCACCTCTTTTTCAAGAGACCAAAAGTAATTGGACAATTGACTAACAAGCCATTTCATGGACAGGTGTGGGCTATTCCTTCATATTTCTTCATCAATTAAGCAGGTCAAAGTTCAGGAATTGATTCCAGGTGGGGCATTTTCATTAGGAAGCTGTTGCTGTGAACCCACAACATGCGGTCAATGGAACTCTCAGTGCAAGTGAAACAGGACACCTTTAGGCTGCAAAAATATGCCGCCTAAGATAGCAGGAACATTAGGAGTGGCAAAGGCAACAGTTTGGTACATTTTGAGAAAAGAAGAACGCAGTGGTGAGCTCTGCAACACAATAAGGACTGGACGTCCACAGAAGACAACAGTGGTGAATGTTTGTAGGACTCCATCACAAAATCCAGCCAAGTGAAGAACACTCCAGGGGGTAGGCATATCATTATCCAAGTCTACCATGAAGAGAAGACTTCACGAAAGCAAATACAGATGGTTCACCACAAGGTGCAAACCATTCATAAGCCTCAAGATTAGAATGGCCGGATTGTAAAAGCCAGCCCAGTTCTGGAACATCATTCTTTGGACAGATGAAACTAAGACCAACCTGTAGCAGAATGATGGGAAGAAAAAAGTATGGAGAAGACTTGGAACAGCTCAAGATCCGGAGCATACCAAAACATCTATAAAGCACGGTGGAGGCTGTGCGATGGCATGGGCATGCATGGCTTCCAATGGCACTGGGTCACTAGAGCCCTAGAAAAAATTAAGAGACCAACACACCTTTTTCTTTCATTTCCAAAATAGTCAAAAAGGATTTCAGTGAGCAACAGAAGGGTTAATAGATCACAGCAAATTGAATTCTTCTGTTGCAAACTGAACACTTCTCTTAAGTTTTTCCGGAGCTGTACATTGTTTCCTCAGATACCACCAAATTAACCTATGTTGATTTGACGGCGCTTCACTTTACAGATTGACAATGACCCAAAACATACTGCGAAAGCTACCCTTTAAGGCAAATAAGTGAAATATTCTGCAATGGCTGAGTTAATTACCTGATTTCAACCCGATCAAGCAGGCATTTCACTTGATGAAGACAAACTAAGGCAGAAAGACCCACAAACAACAACAACAACTGAAGACAGCGGCCTGGCAAAGCCTCACAAAGGAGAAAGCCCAGTGTTTGGTGATGTCCATGCATTACGGACTTCAAGCAGTCACTGCCTGCAAAGGATTCTTGACAAAGAATTTAATATGAAAATTGTATTTATGATTGTGTTAATTTGCCCAATTACATTTGAGCCCCTGAAAAAAGGGCACTGTGTATGAAAATTGTGGCAATTCCTAAACGTTTCATATGATATTTTCGTTCAACCGCTTAAATTAAAGCTGAAAGTCTGCACTTCAACTGCATGTTGAATTGCAGACCTGTCAGTTTCACTGATATCCATTTACAGAGCTTTGTAGAACCAAAGTATTGGCTAAACAACACTGAACTGGAGAATGAATCATTTGTAATTGGGTGTAATCAGGTGCAATTTAAGGATGATATTCTGCTAATTGCCTTACAACAGTCAAGCAGTTAACAAGTTAAGACAGATTCTCGTTCTCATAAAATGTGTAAGCTTTTATTTCCAGATTTCTCACTGCTTTTAAAATGAACAGGAGTGACCTCGCCCCCCCCCCCCCCCCCCCCCCCCCCCCC
>JACXGJ010013758.1:0-15724 GCA_016801105.1 Esox niger | reverse complement strand
GGTGTGATCGGTGTGAGTGTGGTGATTGGTGTGATCGGTGTGAGTGTGGTGATTGGTGTGTTCGGTGTGATCGGTGTGAGTGTGGTGATTGGTGTCTTCGTGTGAGTGTGGTGATTGGTGTGTTCGGTGTGAGTGTGGTGATTGGTGTGTTCGGTGTGAGTGTGGTGATTGGTGTGTTTGGTGTGTGTGTGGTGATCGGTGTGATCGTGTTATGTGTCCAAAACAGCCACCCTATTGCCTACATAGTGCACTAGTCTTCATGGGAGCAGTAGAGCCGTGTGTAGGGAAATGGGTGTGATTCGGGATGCAGCCCCAGGTGTTCCAGTTCATTTGAAGAACCCTCATGGCCTCCCCCTTCTCTCGACCCTCTCCCACCTGCTCCTCCCTCCTCCTGCTCCAGACATAAAACCAGAGGGGCTTTGGAACAAGGAGGCAGGCATCTGAGGGGCTGTATTAAATAACGTTTGAAAACCCTCCGTAAATAACATTAAACAGAAGTCACCGCTTTGAAGGGAACAAACGATTGCCGATACAACAGGGCGACCAGCAGCCCTGCCTAGACGCATCCCAAAAAGACCCCTTTTCCCCTTTATAGCACACTAGTTTTGCCCAGAGCAGTGTACTATATCGGGACTAGGCTTCCATTTAGGAAACACACCTGGTGTCCATTAGTCTTCAAGTAAACAGAGATGAAGGTTTAATATCCTCATTTGTCGATATTTCAATTTGGAGTCAAACAGGATATTGTAGCTTGGAAACACTGAATGTTTCCGTGTACAGTATGAAAATTTAGTATGCGCTGTGTGCTGGTAAAAGGTGTTCTAGGTTTGATGTGTTTCAACGAGTATGCTTTGCTAACTGTGCTCTAGGGATGTGTGTGTGTGTGTGTGTGTTTGTGTGTGTGTGCTTAGTGTCATGTGAGTTCTGTGTCAAGTGTATTTTCTAAGAACTGCATTCATTAAATGTGTTCTCTTAAGGTGTGTGCAAAAAGTGTGTTTTCTATGTGTGTGTGTGTGTGAGAATGTGAATGAGGTGTGTTAGGTGTGCGTTCTGCAGCAGTGTATGTGAGGTGTGTTACGCCTGTGTTCTGCAGCAGTGTGTGTGAGGTGTGTTACGTGTGAGTTCTGCAGCAGTGTGTGTGTGTACGAGGTGTTTAGAGCAAGCCGCCCAGGCTCTGGTGACGGCCTATGGCTCAGAGGAAGTAAGACTGCGTGATGGAATTTGTGGACCTCGGGATCTGGTTTATTTTCCACCCTGGATTCCTGTCCTACCTGCAGGATTTTCCCAGGTCCTGGCTTCAATTAGGCTGGGAATCTGGGAGGAGGACTGGGGGGGCTCAGAGACAGGAGGGGCGACAGGGCTGGAGTCTGTCACACACAGCTCAATACACCCGGGGAGCCAGAGTAGGAATGGGAACAGAGCCCCAAGACATGAAGGACAGAAGAAAGACAGAGAGACATACAAAGAAGACATTTGGGAATAAAAGAGGACAGAATATCTGAGAAATAAACATAAATATCTTGTTTACTGACCCAAATACACCAGGAAATTATTTATGCATCTGAAACAAACCTCTGAGAACACTTTTTGGGTGAAGAGACACAGAGAAAAAAAATGCTGGATGTGGAACAGGAAAAGAGGTTAAAGGTGAAAGAGAAGGTTCAGATGAGTATGAAAACAAAAACTCCTGAGTTCTAAAGTTTTACAACTGGGAATGGGATGTCAATCAGTTTGTATGAATGCATAAAATGCCCTCGGGATTAAACACAGAACCTCATTCCCATTAGAAAGATCCCCAGAGCACTGACCTTCCAAATGGCAAACTAATCTGACGAATGAGAGGGAAACGCTGTATAATCAAAGACCAATCACGTAATTGGTCCATTTCGCCACTAGCTCAAGCATTCCCTATGAGATGACTTGTTCTCAGCAGAAACCTGATACTCTGGGAAGTTCAACAGATGGTCTTTTTGAAAAACAAATCATCTCTTGAGGGAGAAAAACATCACTCAAATATTGAAAATATTCTTATCTAATTAAGGAACTATGATAACTACAGGCATGTAAGTCGATATGAGCAGTGGCCGACCACTATAAATTTGCGAAGACATATAAAGAGATACCACAAATTCCAAATGATTTTTCATCAACATTTTCCATCATGTCTACTGGTCTTTAGACTGAGATGGCATCCGATGTAACATCAGCAAACTAATAGAAAGACATACATATATATATATATATATATATATATATATATATATATATATATATATATATATATATATATATAAATACAGTAAGGGAAAAGGGTATTTACCACTGCTGATTCTGTATGTTTGCCGGTAGACAAAGAAATGATCAGTCTATAATTTAAATGGTAGGTTTATTTTAGCAGTGAGAGACAGAATAACAAAAAAGAAATAAAAAAAAAACACATGTAAAGAATGTTAGAAATTGATTTGCATTTTAATGAGGGAAATTAGTATTTGATCCCATTTCGATCAGAAAGAATTCTGGCTCCCAGGTGTCTTTTATACAGATAACAAGGTGAGATTAGGAGCACTCTCTTAAAGGGAGTGTTCCTAATCTCAGTTTGTTACCTGTATGAAAGACACCTGTCCACAGAAGCAATCGATCAATCAGATTCCAAATGCTCCACCATGGCCAAGACCAAAGAACTGTCCAAGGATGTCAGGGACAAGATTACAGACCGACCATCGCCAATCAGCTTGTTGAGAAGGTGACAACAGTTGGTATGATTATTAGCAAATGGAGGAAACACAAAATAATTGTCAATCTCCCTTGGTCTGGGGCACCATGCAAGATGTCACCTTGTGGAGTTGCAATGATCATGAGAACGGTGAGGAAACAGCCCATAACTACATGGGAGGATCTTGTCAATGATCTCAAAGCAACTGGGACCATAGTTACCAAGAAAACAATGTAACACACTACACTGTGAAGGACTGCAGCGCCTGCAATGTCCCCCTGCTCAAGAAAGCACATGTACAAGCTGTCTGAAGTTTGCCAATGAACATCTGAATGATTCAGAGGAGAACTGGGTGACAGTGGTCAGATGAGACCAAAATCAAGCTCTTTGGCATCAACTCAACTCGCCGTGTTTGGAAGAGGAGGAATGCTGCCTATGACCCCAAGAATACCATCCCCGCCGTCAAACATGGAGGTAGAAACATTATGCTTTGGGGGTGTTTTTCTGCTAAAGAGACAGGACAACTTCACTGCATCAAAGGGACGATGGATGGAGCCATGTACCGTCAAATCTTGAGTGAGGACCTCCTTCCCTCAGCCAGGGCATTGAAAATGGGTCATGGATGGGTATTCTAGCATGACAGTGACCCAAAACACACAGCCAAGGCAACAAAGGAGTGGCTGAAGAAGAAGCACATTAAGGTCCTGGAGTGGCCTAACCAGTCTCCAGACCATAAACCCATAGAAAATCTGTGGAGGGAGCTGAAGGTTCGAATTGCCAAACGTCAGCCTCGAAACCTTAATGTCTTGGAGAAGATCTGCAAAGAGGAGTTGGACAAAATCCCTTCTGAGATGTGTGCAGTTCTGGTGGCCATCTATAAGAAACGTCTGAGCTCTGTGACTGCCAACATGTGTTTTGCCACTAAGTACTAAGTCATGTTTTGCAGAGAGGTTGAATATTAATTTCCCTCATAAAAATGCATATCAATTGATAAAAATCTGTATAAAAGAAACCTGGGAACCTGAAATCTTTCTGATTGAAAGGGGATCAAATACTAATTTCCCTAATTAAAATGCGAATAATTTTATAACATTCTTTACATGTGTTTTTCTGGATTTTGTTATTCTGTCTCTCACTGTTTAAATAAACCTACCATTAAAATCATAGACTGATCATTTCTTTGTCAGTGGGCAAATGTACAAAATCAGCAGGGGATCAAATACATTTTCCCCTCACTGTGTGTATATATATATATATATATATATATATATATATATATATATATATATATATATATATATATACAGCTCCAGAAAAAATTAAGAGACCACGCTCCTTTTTCATTCCTTTCCAAAAAAGTGGTTTCTTAATTTTGCAGTGGTTTCTTAATTTTTTCCAGAGCTGTATCTATAAAATGTAATGCGCTTTAGTCCACAGACATTGTCCAGGTTCTGCTGAGAGTAGGAGACATGCTAGCATGTATATGTACTATGTCAAAGCCTAGATAGATACATAAGTACACACATATGCAACACTGAGTGGTTAAACCTGACAAAGAAGTAGACAGCTAAGTACCAAAGGATGGAGGAGTAGACAGCTATGTACCAAAGGATGGAGGAGTAGACAGCTATATACCAAAGGATGGAGGAGTAGACAGCTATATACCAAAGGATGGAGTAGTAGACAGCTAAGTACCAAAGGATGGAGTAGTAGACAGCTATGTACCAAAAGATGGAGTAGTAGACAGCTAAGTACCAAAGGATGGAGTAGTAGACAGCTATGTACCAAAGGATGGAGTAGTAGACAGCTATGTACCAAAGGATGGAGTAGTAGACAGCTAATTACCAAAGGATGGAGGAGTAGAATGCTATGTACCAAAGGTTGAAGGAGTAGACAGCTATGTACCAAATACTTTCTCCTAATCATTCAGGTGTCCCTATTGGGTTTGGGGCCTAGAATGTTTTCAACTTAAATACTCTCTTTTCCCCTAACAGGGAACCAAATTAATGGATACAGGGAATAGAGTATTAGCGCATTATTTAGAGAATAGAAACATTTGCGTTATTCAGGGAATTGAAATGTTGTGAATTATACAGGGAACAGGGTGTCATTCGTCTAAGAGGAATAACCTAAGTGTAAAGTAATTCCTCTCTATCCATTTATAGAGCATAGCTCATTTCAAACTTGGCTGGTCACAGCCATGACATCAGGCGTTTAGGCGTGAGAAAGGCTTGTTTTATAAGCACAGGGAGGAAAGGCTTTGTGTTTTTTTTCTCAGTGTTTAGTTTAGCTAGCACTGAGGAGCACAGGGCAAGACTCCATGCCAGACTGTCTCTGTATCTTCACATACTCTGATTAACACTGACAAAGTGAGAAATGACACATTTCCGCTACACACATCTTTTTTACAAGGTCGGAGTCACGGAGCACTTAGAGACTGAAGGAAAGAAATGTTGTGGGGATTAGAGTTGGAAGGAAGTGTGCTCTGAGGAGGGGATCCATCCTACCCTGGCTGTAAGACAGCATGTCTGCGTGCCTCCGAAATGGAACCCTACTCCATTTAGTGCACTACTTTTAACCAGGACCCACAAACATTAACACAGAACATTAGTGGAGCTGGAGTATAGGGAATAGGGGTCTATTTGGGCCTCGGCCCTAGTCAGTCCTTATGGCAGGCTTGCTCCAACTTGGTGTCAGGAGGGAATACTTCTGGAATGGCTCTTGGCAACAAAGATTGATAGCTGCTAAACTGTTGGGACACAACGTGTCCCATCGGCAGATCCTCTCACATTCACGATGATATCACCCAATCCTCCACACAGAACCAGAGACATAGCATCTCCTCCCACCACTGGCCGGTAAGAGTACAACACTTCTTAACTATCCAGTGTGTGTGTTTGTGTGTGCCTGTGTGCATATCCCCAAACACACACGTTGGGTTGGGTTGGGTTGTGTTGTGTATGTGTTGGGGCACCACACTGACATCAGACAGGATCAACATGTGCTGTAGTCTCCAACCAGCTTCCAGATGATATGCCAGTCTTTTAACAAGGCGGGAGGCGGAGACATAGTAAAGACCCACTTTTACCTTTTTCACTCTCTAAACAACATGACTTTCTATGGCGCCTCAAGGGACTTGGACGCGATGTGCTCCACGTTCACCCGGATGTGGTCATTCCAGGCTGGTGAGTAACATTTTGCACATGTTCATGACCAGTATGACAGGCACCGGGAATAAAGCCTGTCACTTTGCTGCCTGGTTTGTCCTGCAGCTGACTCTCATTCTGACTGATTACATAGTTTGGTGTTGTTGTTATTGTTGTTGAAATGGTAAGCTTTTTGGGAATGGCGGTGATCTGACAGACTGCGATGTTTGGTGAATCACCAGCTCAGACATAGTGTAGGTTTGAATGACCAATCTCCAGAATAGATCCAGATTCCTGTGTAAACACATTGGCCCAGTCAAACACAAGCATATGCACACACGTATACACAGAGGGACAGAACCAATTGTGACTCCGTGCTCGTGTTTACAGAGGATTGGCAATTGTTTGGGGCCTCTTTTACAAAGAGTCCGGTCGTTTGAATGTTTGAGAAACGTAATAAATATGATCATTGTGATAAACACTGCTAATCTTCAGCTGAGGAAGGCCCCAAACTGGGTCACGTGACTAGAATCTTTCTGTCTTCATGTTTTTATACTGTGCATGTGTACCCGCTATACCTAAGGAGTCACACATATGTGTGCGTCTGTGTGTGTGTGTGTGTGTGTGTGTGTAAAATCAATACAACAGCCTGTGACAGACAGGACAGATTTAGGAGTGGGGGAGCACAAAAATCGGTCCTCTACTTTGGGAGTGGGGGTAAAAGTGTGCATGAGGTAATGAAGCAAAAGTAATTGAGAAAATTACAGCGTCTCCTCGAGGTGGATGAATCTCCCCTCCCCACCCACTCACCCACCCACCAAGGGGCTTGAGCCTAGGGGGGAGAGGCTCCTTAGATCTTGTAGCCCACTCTGTTTGAACAGGAGAGAGAGATTGTAATCCATTGAGACAGGCCTTCTTTAGCACACAAGCACTCGCCCCTACAAACGACACACACACACACACACACGGTAAAATTGACCTTACCCCGGCTCCCTGATGGGGGGACGTGGGTCTCTGTCCTGCATGTCAACAGCCAGAACCTTACAAAAACAACCAGGGGAGAACTCATTGGCTAATACAAGCAACTAGCTGCTGAGTCAGTGTGGGAGGGCACCTGTTAACACCCTTGACTCCCTCTGGGGTGGTTTGTCATGGAAACAGAAGTGCACTTGTGAAGTAGGGGGCCTTGGTCATGGTGACAGCTGAGTGTGATGACAGTGGAGCTGGTCCCACTGCCTGTTACAACAACCTTGAACATCATCCTCACATGTCCTGTTTTTACCTCAGAATCACATGGTGATCTAGTCTCCTTACCTGTCCTGTTTTAACCCCAGAATCACATGGTGATCTAGTCTCCTTACCTGTCCTGTTTTAACCCCTGATTCACATAGTGATCTAGTCTCCTTACCTGTCCTGTTTAAACCCTAGAATCACATGGTGATCTAGTCTCCTTACCTGTCCTGTGTTAATCCCAGAGTCACATGGTGATCTAGTACCGACAGGAAATCTCTGTCCATGTCCACCTGGTTTTGCTGCTGGATTCCTCCTAACGACTCTGGACACAACCCATCGGCATTAACTGACCCGCCAGTAAATGCCGTTGATCAAACGAGTGTAAATATCACTTATAATCTTATTATGTTGTGTTTTCGACTGGGTGTCTGTATAAGCCCTTTGTGACAACCGCTGATGCAAAAAGGGCTTTATAAAATACATGTGATTAATAGAATAGAGCCTCAGGACATAACTGAACTTCTTACAATGTACAGACACATATGAGTATAGCACCCATGCCACTGGCCGGTATTCGTGTAAGCAAACGTCAGATTTGACCAAAGAAATACAATTATTAACAGTTTGTCTTTAGCTTCTCTATTTTCGTTGTTTTCCTTCGGTTCTAGGGTGCTGGAAAACAGCAATCTTCCGGTTCAGTGTCTGTAGATCAGGTATCTGATGCTATCGGTCCAAAAAGAGTTGGGCGTGTTGTTGTGTGTACCATTTTTTTGATGGACACCGTTTTGCATTTGGCTTCAGCTGATAAGTAGATAATCGTCAAAGTAGGACTGTGTTGAAATGAATGGTGGGTAGTTCTTGCACAAAAAAAGATAGCTTGGATTTAAATGTTACTGCTACTTTGTGTTATCATTTAAGAACAAAGAAAACCCTGTACAATAGTTTGAATGTTGTTTCCTCGTCAACTCAGTCGTATGGGGATGTAAGCTACTGGTTTATACGTATAGTGCCAACAACACATTTACCCCAAACACTAAAGCTAATTTCTTGTCTACGATAAACCAGTGAATTTACACATGCACTGCCACTGACACACACACACACATACACACACACAGGCACCTGGTTGATGTGTTTGAGTTTGTCAATGATCTGGCTGATGACTGGTTCAGGGGCTTTGTTCTTAGATTCAGACCCATGGGGTTGGGAACGCTTCACACCTGGGCCAGGGAACCTGGGAGTGAAAGAAAGAGACATTTTAATAGTTTAAATGGAGGTGCATCCATTTGTTAATAAGTAGCCTTAGTGTCTATGCTGTTTCACGCACCACATTTCAGGTACAGTAAACAGACATTTTGACCATGCGCAGAAAAGACCACAGCTCCCCACATGAAGCTCCATGGCCATCTACTGGTGAGTAGATGAACAACAATGCTTCACACAGGAACTGAAGCAACTTATAAACCCTACCATAACTAAAGTGGTTTTCAAAAATGAATCATTGAATCACTGTAATTATATCTGTAAAGTATGTTTGTATTTTAATGCCCGAATAGATCATACAGTCAATCTACCACATAATGTTTAGTGAACTTATTCATAATAGAGAAAACCCCAGTTGCAGACGTGGCTAAGATAAGATCCTTAGGAGGAGTATGAGGAGGTCGAAAGTAGTAGGAGGAGTAGAGACAGGCTCCTACATGCAGTCACATCTATCTACCAGTCTAGTCAGGAGTTTTAGCTTTGTCTGTAGGGAGGATGGATGATGTCACCTGGTAGTAGCTTTCCCAAATGGCACCCTATTTCCTAGATACTACCCTACTTTTGACCAAGGGGCATAATGTAGAAGTGCCAAAAGCAATGCACTATAAGGAATTGGGTGGAAATTGGCATATCCCTCTGTGTTCCCTTGTACTAAAGAACTATTCCTACCGGTTCTTCTGTTTTAAAAATGATCCCTGTGTGTCCTGTTGTTCTAAAAGAACAATTCCTCTGTGTTCTATTTTACCAAATAACTATTCTTTGTGTTCTTCCAAGTGCTCCTATGTGCTGTACTTGGTCTGGCTTGAAGAATCAGAATTAATCTGGCTTTAATCAAAATCATTTTACCATGCTGAGACTTTGATTATGTCTAATGGTGCTGCTGTGGCATTAGGCAATGTTATTCAGACAATTGAAATACAATTATATGTACAACAGGTCGATGATTAAAATGAACCACAAATAGAAGCATATGAGTGGTGAGTATACCATATTCATTGCTTATCAGTACACATTTAAAGTATTTGTATGGTGGATTCACAGTAGATGCAGGGAGAACAGAGTTGAAGAGCTGGGAATGCTGGAAAACTCAATGTGTGGAAACAGATATGAGTGTTAAAATAGTGAAATAGGAGAAAAAGACACTCTAGAAATGAAAAACTGTTGGATGGCATCGCTGAGTCGGATGTTCGCTCACAAAGGCTAGGGCAGTGCCAGCTTAAACGGTGAGGACAATGGAAAAACCAAGGAGAGGAATTCATTGCTGAGGACAGACCAGTAAAAAAGGTGCGGAAGAACAGCAAAGGGACCGAAGACAGCCTGTGTGAAGTAGCGGTGACAGAGTGTGAGGTCACTGGCTGTTCTTATCTCTTTGGCACACCTGATCAACCCACCATCATCTCCTCATTGCCACAGTACTAAGTCAAACTTTTTATTAAATCCTTAATGACCATTTCGAGATTATTTTTCCTTCTAATCACATGAATAATTCAGGGATGTGTGATGTATCACCAGCAGCAAGACAAAATGTAGATGAATGCTGAGAGCATGAGATACGGTTGAGAGAGAGGGGGGGGAGAGAAAAAGAAAGAAAGCAGGAAAGGGAGAGTATTAAGGAGAATAGGAAAGAGAAAGGTAATGAGAGTCAAGCTAATGTTAAAGGTTACATTGAGGTTGTGTTAATCCTTAACCATTAAGGAAATCACACAGTTTAGAATACAGAGGCTGTATCTAAATTTAATCATAACATTGTTACCATAATCCAGTGGTTCCAAACCAGGGGTACAAGGGACCCAGGGGGTGCTTGGAAGCGCTCATGACGCCATAGGCATACTACCAAGCACGTTTATTTATATAGCACAATTCATACATCGAATTAAAACAAGACATAGCAACAATTACACAGAGGTTATTCCTCTGATAGCATCAGAACTTGCATTGGGTTGGTAAAAGATTGCATTATATACATTTAATAATGAAATGTATCAAAAAGAGATATATAAAATACAGCATAATAATAAAGCACAGAATAAGAAAATAGATGTAATGAAACAAATCAAAATCATAGGAAGTTATTATTGAAAAACGTAACTAGTAAAATAATCATGAGGTTGTACTTCAGGGCTACTCCAAGCAGAGCAAAATTCTATTGGCGGTACAGTTACTAAAGAAGGTTGGGAACCACTGCCCTAATCAATTTTTAAAGTTTGTAATTTCAACTTTCAAATGTCAAACTTAATTTGTCCTATAGAAAAATCCATGACTTGTAATCCACATTATTTAATGAAGAATGTATTTAATGAAGAATGTATAAAACCCTACAGAAATATCCATGACATTATAATTCAAATGTCCTGTGGTTGCAGTATGGCTTTCCTCCAGTAGAAAACTGGGTCAAATTACCATCAAATACTGATGTCTCTTGTGACTGCTTTAACATTAAAATGTTCTGGCTCTGGGTGCCAAGATGATGTATTGATATGGTTTTTCATCTTTGATTGTTATGTTCTTAAATCACAATCAAAGCTTGTGTTCCTTTGCTAACTGCTACCACTGCTGCTCCTGTCGCTCCATGCATACAGTATCTGCATGTTATTCCTTTTTTACTTTAATACAATGACAAGACAAAGAAAGCCCTTTATCTGAACCACGAACAGCTCCTTATGAGTGAACTTCTACAACAGAACATTGTTTAAAGTCATTTATTTGATCAGCAATTGATTATTTGGTAGGAAAATATATACTATATAACATTTTGAAACAATTCTATATATTGTATGACATCCCTTAGAATGCACAACTGAAGCAAATCGCGCTGATAGACTTTCATGACATTTTTCCCCCTTTTGACATTGGCAGCCTTTTGATCTTTATAAAGTCCAACTGCTTCCACATATATGCAGTTATGTTGAGGTTGAGGGTCTGAGGTGGCCAATCTAATCGTGTGGGAGTTTCCTCCACAGATTTCTGCTTGAAGTTTTAATCGTCTATCCAGTGTGTTTGGGTCATTATCATTCTGAAAAATTGCCCATCAGTCAAAAATTGCTATTTCTGGTAAGACCTTTGCTCATGACAGAAATGTGTACGCTCAAGTGACCTACATATGCAGATAGCTTTGTGGGTGTTCCCCTCTGTTTCCTGTCTTCCTCATGCTTTCAGATTCCTTCAGACGGCTTGTCACATGTCTTTTACTCAGGAATGGCGTTTGTCTAGTGACTCTACCAAAAGCCTGATTGGTACTTCTAAGCAGGTTTTCCCATCTTGGCAGAGAAAAACTGAAGCTCTGAAAGCATAGCCATTGGATTCTTGATCACCTCCCTGATCAAGGCCCTTGTTACTGGCTACTTAGTTTGGCCAGACTGCCAGCTCTAGGAAGAGGGTAGGTGGTTCCAAACTTCTCCCATTTCACATTAATGTGCGTCTGGGAACTTCCAATGCTTTGACAATTTTTTCATAATCTTACCCAGATCCAACTACGATCTTCTAAGAGGACTACGGAGGATTCCTTGAACTTTATGACTTGGTTTTTGCCCTGACATGCACGGTGTTGTTCTAAATCATGTCAGATCAATTGCATTTCCCAAAAGTTGACTTAAATCCAGTTCTAGAGACATCTCAAGAATGATCAAAAGAGGCCTCTGAGTTTAATTTGGAGTGCCAGGGCAAAGGGTCTGAATACTTATAAGTGTATATTGGTAAAAATGCGCAAAATCCTCTTTTTGGGGTGTTGAGTGTAGATTGATGGCAGAAAAGTTATTTGTGTTATTAAGTCTGTAACAACCAAATCAGGAAAATGTGAGGAGGTCTGTTCACAGTAAGAAAACCCTCTTAGAAAGAGCCCTCCTGACCATTGATTTAAACGTGTGAATGCACCATTACGGCTCAACATCCTGCAATCTGTTAGGTAGCACTTTGAGTGTTGCAGTCTCACTTTTTATAGGAAATGGGCTTCTACAATAGATTGTGAAAGGCAGATTAAGACTAATGGCAGCTGCGTTACTAGATGTTAATAACAATGTTACATGCTATGAGCTGGATGTCAGTGTTACTTAATGAAACATGAAGAGCAAAGAGTGAATAACGTGGCTGGACAAGAAATACAATTTGCAACTAGAAATTTGCCAGTATTTTGAAAGTGAGAAACTTCAAAATGACATTAGATTATATTACTAAGAGAAAAGTGCTGCGTTTTTTCCCAGTGTTTGCTCAGGAGGCGCCATGACTGTCTTTGAGAAGACGTGAAGGTGTCATTCCACTGATCTTCAGGGGAACTGCCTGGCACATATAACAGCAGGAGTCCTTTTTAACTCCGTCCTCAATGACTCTACAGAAATAATGAGAGGAATTCTGTCCACTAAGTCCATCTATGCTACTATGTTGGTACGTTAAAGGCGTTGCACAGTAACGCATTACATTTCCCATAATATGTGAGGTGAACAATACATGTATTTAAGGATTATAATGCCCCTGGTCTCAGAGACAGAAAAATGCTGGAAATGTAGCCTGCTTTGGTGGGATGGTGGATTAGGCTAATTGTATGATGTCACCGGACTGTTTTGATCAAAATAAACAGATTACTTTCCTAGACAATACTACTGGATCTGTGTACAAAACAATTGGTTTCCTCAAACTCATAAAATTTGACAGAGCATGTTGAGTGCAAAACAAGCTCAGGACAAAAAAAGATACAAAATATATTTTGGATGTGTGTTCAAAGAACACTGAGATTTACTAGACATCAAGTTTTGATATAAAATTCCAAGTAAAAACACTGCAAGGAAACCTTGGTGTAAATGAGTTCTCGTCTTATAATAATAACAGAAATTGATCCAACCAGAACCTCTGAATGGAAATGTAGCCTACTCTCAGAGATAGCTGCTTATATGACGGCATAGCATTCCTTCTACACCCTCAACACCTTTTCCCTTGTCATCCTTCCATACCTCTCTTATCTATCCTCTCATCCATCTCTCTTTCTCCCTTGCTCCCACTCTCTCTCTCCATCCCTCATTTCCGATCTCCTTCCCTCTCATACTCCTCTATTACCCCATCTCTCTGTTGGCCTATAATTACCTCCCCAGGATACCACCCCGCTCTCTACCCCTGGAGGAGGTAGTGAGCCTGTTTCTAGTTCACCGAGTGTGTCCTCAGAAGAAGAGCTGCCAGCCTGTCTGCTACAGAGTAAAGGAGAGACAGGGAGGATATTTGGCCATGGGGGAAGGAAGCTATGAAACCCCTCAGGATGAAGCCTGGGCACACAGAAGAAAAACAGACTGAATTTGTCTGATAACAATCTCACTTTTTCGGTTTCTTTAGCAAAACATTTAGTAAAGTGTACTAATGAAATTGACAATGTTTTTCTTGCCTGTAAAAAAAACTTGCAGAAGATTGTACTGTGACTATATTTAGGGATGCTTAACAGGCAAATTTGCTTCTAGAAGGAGAAAATACATAACATTTCTTGTAGAAGGGATGCTTTTACATTAATTATAATCAATATAATATCATCTTCTGGGGGTAAATAAAGTTGAGCAATTAAAAATGAGAGAGAACAGAAAGTTGGGGGGAACAGGAGGTGAAGTGAAATATTGCCAAACCAGAATTGGGTTCTTGGGGTGCTGTGAGATACCAGGCAAAAGGATGAGAGAGCGATCAAAATGGCAATTAACCGAGCATGGAGAAGGTGAACTCACAACTGACATTAATAATCTTCTGATAGAGGAAGTTGAGATTTACACTTAAACAATGTAGGAGATCAGACTGCAGTACTCATCACTTCTACACAAACATATCCTTCAACTAACCTACACTGGGAGGGTTTTACACTAAAATAGTATTATCTAGATGATCCAGACTTGTTGTCAGGTTTAGGAGGACTGATTGTGTAGGATGTCTGTTTCTGTTGGTCTTTCCAGCTCCAGAAACGAAACAGAATCAGAAAAAATAACTGTCAGGAAGCAACAAAAACATGTCACGTTTGACAGAGAGCGTCACGTTCGTTACCAGATATACAGCTTTGTCAGTGTGTCCATTTGCCTTCCAGGTTTGTGATCCGATAACAGCATTGCGTGAGCATGTGTTTCAACGCTTGGCGCAACGCTAGCGTAAATCGAAAATAGTATTTACATTTTCTAATAACGTAATTCAAAATAAATTGCGTTCCGTAAAACTTCAGTGGTTTAAACACAATTCTGGTAATAAAACCGGAATGTTCGCCTCACACATCTTCATGAGTGAAAACAGAGAGTCAAAATATATGTGAATGAAACCTCCATTAGACTACAGAGTGCAGCCTTGGTGGGCAAACAGCTGGATTTCATTCTGCGATACAAAGTTCAGGAAACAAACCAGTTGTAGTGAACACACGATACTTCAGAAATGGTACTCTGTTCCCTATATAGTGCACCCTATTGCCCTCTATAGTGCACTACATTTGAATGGGGTCCCTTTTTGGATGCAAACACAGACATCAATATTCGTGTCATTAGTATTTTATTTGCATATACGTAACTCAACTCATGTGGATTTAGTCCCTACTGAGTATATATGTTCCATATGTGTTCCACCACTAGTAGCACCTTTATAATTCTAGGTATGTGAAAACACAATATTAATTCAGATTTACCTGGCTGTCATTTCTTGTCCATTCCAGCAGAGGGAGTGGTTGCTCGGCGCTGCCGGCTCACCGCCGCAAAGAGCCTCTCCCAGACCACTGAAGAAGGAGCTGAAGCCCCTCAGGCTAGAAATAAATTCCCTGAGGGGGAGGAAGGGATGAGAAGAGAGGGGAATAACTTCAACAGTGTTAATGACTGTTTTATTTTTATATAACAATGCATATAATGCTGGTCAGCAAATAGTAGAGGACACAAGATGGGGAGAGGGAGAAGAGAGAGTGAGAGAAAGGAGGGGAGAGCTAGGAGTGGAACATAGATTAGCTGACAAATTTAGCTTCATTATAGGAGACGTAAATAGAGAAAGACAGAAATTATTCGACAGAGGGAATGAAAAAGTATAATGGTTGCATTAGTGAAGATCCTTAGAGAGACATGTCGAGAGAAAGAAATGCATTTATCATTATCAAACATCCGTGTGTTTAATTATTATTTCTTCACTTTTGTATTTAAATATATTAGTTTTCAATATTTTATGTTTTAAATTAAAAGAGAATATGAGAAAACACAAGAATGAACACAAAAGACCCTCATCTCCCTAAGCGTTCCTATCCCCCCTCGTCACCCCTCTACCCCTCAACACCCCTCTACCCCCTCGCCACCCCTCTACCCCGTCGCCACCCCTCTACCCCCTCGCCATCCCTCTACCTCCTCGCCACCCTCTACCCCTCAACACCCCTCTACTCCCTCGCCACCCCTCT
>JACXGJ010013757.1:0-15660 GCA_016801105.1 Esox niger | reverse complement strand
GAAAGAGAGAGGGGGGAAACGAGTGAGAGACAGGGGAGGGACGGGGGAGACAGGGTGGAGAGACAGGGGGAGACAGAGGGGAGATGAAAGAGAGAGGGGGGAAATGAGTGAGAGACAGGGGAGGGACGGGGGAGACAGCGTGGAGATACGGGGGGAGACAGAGGGGCAAGAGAGGTGAGAGACAGGGGGAAGCGATGGGGGGGAGACGGGGGGAGAGAGGGGGCGACATGTATATTAAAGAAAACTGATTAACATTGTGGTCCATGTCCCACTGCCGTGGCTTCTACTCACAGCCAAAAAGAGAGGGATGAATAGAGATGGGGAGAGGAAAAGATAGATGGATGAATAGAGTGGTAGAGAGGAAAAGAGAAAGGGATGAGCAGGAGAGAGACAGAGGAAAAAGAAAGTGGCTGGCTCAGCACACAGGCAGAGGCGGGGATGAGAAGAAGGTAGGGTGAACCTGTGTCTTTAGAATGAAAGAAAGAGAGGGATTTAGAGAGAGGGATTAAGAGGAAGATGGATAGAAAGGAGAGGGGGGGAGAAAGAAAGAGGGATAGGGAAGGGACTGCAGACGAGGACTCTTCACCCTCTTACAGGCTAATTGACACTTCTCTCTCCTTTCTTCCCTCTGTTCTGGCTGTCTGTGCGGCCTCGTTGAGCTGAGGTAATAAAACAACTGGGTGCTGTCAGGCCACAGGCAAAGACCTGTTTCCTTTGCTCTTCCCTTTTTTCTCCCCCCCATCGTTGTTCCGTTTCTCCGATGTGATTCTTCTCTCTTTTCTTTATCGGGTCGGTTCTGTTCTATCATCCTTAGCTGCTGTCAGGATGATACACTGTTCACTATGAAAGTGTTTAACTTGTAGGCCTGCTTAGACATGAGGAGATACAATGCCAAGCTTATTTTCCCCAACTCCTCGCAGCTCACGCAAAACTGGGCAAAGTAACATAGGAAGAAAAAAGAAAGGTTATGACAGAACACACCTACATGGGAAGTGGTTTTGCGTAATAGAAATGACAGGATTAGAAGGATAGTGAAGTCATTGCGGACATTGAGAAAACCCTGGTGGGTGGAGGACAAGGCTTTCTATAGCTCAAGCATGTATGAGAATTCAATCATTTGTCCGTTAGTTATTACATTATTTCAGGTTAAGAGACCATTTTCAGGAAGGTTCAGCCAAATAAGTTGTCAAACTTGATTTTCGTTAACCAATGAGGAAGTTACAGAGAAATTACAGAAGCAATAGGCGTGAATTTAATCGGCTTAGTCAACCAGCCAATCAACTCCTACAACACCGTCCACCACTTGTCTTGTGCACCCAAGCAAAAATCACTTTACTATAATGATTTTGTGAGCTAAACTGTCTTGATGGATACTGATTCTTGCCTCTTGCTAGCTAGTTCGGAAGCCCTGAACCGTAAGGTGAAAAACATTTTTGGGCTTCCCTAACCTAACAAATGAACATCGCGGATAGTGTTGTTGGCTCTAAGCGGGTCAGCTACACTTCTACAATAGAAAGTGGCTGCTTCAGGCTGGACTGGATGTAATGGACAAGTCTTTCTTTACATTTCAAAAGATAATATTTGATTAGCTTATGTGAATAAATTTTAAATACTTTACTCAGTAAAGGCAATCCCATAAAATGATAGTCTACAAAAGACAACTTTGAATGGCTGTTGTGCCAGGAAAATGTGGACAATATTAGTCATGTATGATCCTCAAATGTGCTGAGCCAAATAGCAAACTGCATAAATAACTGTTCAAATATCTATAATCTATGTGCTTTGTACTACCAGCTCAACTATGGGAATTGTTCATTGGAGTTATAATGAATCTGGTTTATTATCAGAACAATACTAAATGTGTGCTTGAGGTACTGTTTTCCGTGAAGCTTCCATTTCGTTAGAGGGCAGCTACAGAAGTATCTGTTTCAGGGCGATTTGAGTTGTCAGTACGACACTGTGGTAGGAAAAATGTGGGGGAATAGACATTCCCTAATAACTTACTAGCTAATTCTGTTGTCATGAAAACAATGAAATACTTGCATGTTATATGGTACGTCACGGATTGGCCTTGGCGAAAAGTATATGAGGGTGGGTGTGGGTGGGAGATGCAGATAAAAAGGATGGAGTCATGTATTGGGCGGGGCTCCGATTAGCTGTGGGCGGTACAAGGAACCATTCAGGACTTTAACACAGAGACATACACACCCACACAAACAGACGGCAGCAGATGTTGCTTGCCGGGCGGACAGAACCATACAACAGTCATTAACTAATGCACTATGGGAGAGCGTGTCTGCCGATGCCCGCTACACTGGGGTCAAAGGGCACTGACGCAATAGAACACCGGCCCATTGCAGGTTCCGTCTATCCCATCCATCTCTGTCACGCCGCCATGCCAACAACACACACATGCTATTTCACACTCATTGAAAAAACATATCCCCTCACACACACACACACACACACACACACAAACACACACACACAGTTACACAGGAACAGAGCCATCTTCTACACCGCTGTGCGAGAGGAGTGTTTCTGCATCTGTGAGCTTGCCCAGTGACATGGTGTCTTCTGAGTTAAATGAGTCAGAGAGAGGACCGCAGTACTGCAGTGAGGCTACAGTCGCCACTCACCACGGAAGTACACTGTACGGGGTGAACACGACGCGCTGAAAACTGACTGTTGACTGGGAAATAGGTGATGACTGTTGACTGGGAAATAGGTGGTGACTGTTGACTGGGAAATAGGTGATGACTGGTGACTGGGAAATAGGTGATGACTGGTGACTGGGAAATAGGTGATGACTATTGACTGGGAAATAGGTGATGACTGTTGACTGGGAAATAGGTGATGACTGTCGACTGGGAAATAAGTAATGACTGCTTACTGATAAATAAGTGTCGGTTGTTGACTGGCAGATAAGTGGTGAATGTTGACTGGTAAATAAGTGGATAAGGTTGACTGGAAAATAAGTGGTGAATGTTGACTGGTAAATAAGCGGTGAATGTTGACTGGTAAATAAGTGTTTTTCATTGAAGAGGGAATCACACTGTTGATGTTGCTATGGAGTAACTATCAAAGTTAAGGGAGCAATTGAAGAGGCAGGCTATAGGCTAGTGATTTTTGCATCAAAGTTAATTATGTAATGTACAGTATTTGCTGTACCTCGGCACTGGTCATACCAATTTAAAATGACCACACTAGATCAGAAACAGGTGAAAGAAAAGTAAGACTCCTTCTTTGGTTTGCAGCCAATAAAACTTTGAATGTCTGTAATGATGTGAGTTACAACGTCAGTGTGAAAGCAACATTGGTTTTCTTCCCACTCATTCGCTCCACCTCAGACCTTTCTTCTCTCGTGTTCTGTGTATTCCTCCGCTATCCTGTCAGGGGCTGGGAGGAGGCCAGACACCAGAGCATTGTGGGTCTAATCACCGATATCATAATCATCACTAACAGCTCAGTATGGGAAACCTCCATTGGCCGGCCTTAACACTTCTCTCTCACTCTCTTTCTATTCATTCGTCTGTCTGTCTGTCAGCATGTTTGTCTTTGTCCCCCCCCCTCTTTTCTGCTTTTCTCCTCCAAGCAAGACAGCCCGCGAGAGGTCCTCTTCACTCAACTAAAGCATCCCCCTCCCACATTTCTTCTTTCCCTCTTTTCTTTCTCATCCCCCTCATCCATCTCCCCATGAATCCTCCCTCTGATCTCTTCCTCTTTAGCCCATCTCTCACTCATTTCTCTGACAGCTGCTTTTCTTCTCCCCCTCTCCTTTCTCTCGCTCCCTCTATCTCTTTGTCTTAATCATTCTGCCGTTCGTTAAGCTTCAAATCATTAGGCTTTACAGCCAAAAGAAAAAAAATCCCTGCTCATCAGTCTGTCTTTAATTAAGCCTTTACCACAACTCTCTTCGTGACCTCTCACGGGTGTGTGTGTGTGTGCCTTTCAAGAAGGAGATAGAGGTAAATGTGAACCTTTTTGTCCTACACAGTTCCCAATGTCACTGGTTTCCGGCCCATGTTCTGGGACAGGGAAACCCATATCTGAGTTTGTTACCCCAGGTATATTGACAGAGAGCTAGTGCAGTAAAATGGTAGCTCAAGATATGTCAAATTTCTAAGCCTTAAATATGTTACGACTCTATGATGTATAAATACACACATGATGGAATAACATCTCATTCGCCAAAGAACTGGATAAGCACTCACACTTTTTTACATACATTTCTGTCCATTTTCTTCCAACAACCATTGGCCAAGGTTGTATACCAAAAGTCCCCTACCTACATCCTGTATTAAACCTTACTTCCTAGTGCATTAAACAAAATAATGGCAACATGGTGGACATCAGGGGGATGTTCTGTGTTCTTTGGCTGGCTGTCAACTCTGTCCAGCCAATGAAATGTCTAGGTACACTTTCTGAGTTGTCAGGCAACGGAATGATTCGCACACCGCTGTATGTAGTGACAGGGGCAGGTGTTACAACTGTTCGTTGTTATCATCCACCCATAAACGGTTAATAATGATCAATGCAAAGTATCTCGTTCCCCAACATCGTATAATTCAGATGAATTAATTATTCAATCATTATTGGTTCCTCTAAAAGAGGGGCATTGGTAGTCGGAGCTGCTGTGGCGAAAAAAAATGTTTGTTTTGAAGCGTGCCATCACGCCCATATGTGTATGAATGGTGAGGCAGGGTTTCACCGCCTGATATGATTAATGGTCCCACTAAATATGGCCATTAGGAAGTGGGCTTCTGCTGCCTCCCCTGAATTACTCCAACTCACAAAGGGCCAACTAGAGCCACCATGGTCATTTCATGCAATTTAACTCTGCACGTATCGTGAATATAAATATGCGAAAATGTGACAGCTCTTATGTGTCTGTACGTCTTTCTGTCTGTGCGTGTGGGCATGTGTGCGTGTATACGTATGTTTGCGCGCCATGCATGTGTTCGTGAATCTTTAATCTTGAAAGCAACCTAGCAGGTCTATAGGCTTTTGTTATCGGACGTAATAGGAGCAGCTATGGTGGCGCCGCGGGCTACAGACAGCAGCTTCTGGTACTGTACAGATACCGAGCGTTTCCCAAATGGCACCCTATTTCGCGTCTAGTGCACAACCCAGGATGACAGATCAAAGGGCTCTTAGGGCTTCGTCCAAAGCAGTGAACAACTGTACTTTGCATAGGGTGCCATTTGGGACTCGTTGTGAGGAGGAAGGAAGAGGTCGTTTGTTGTTCGCTGTTATTACTTCAGGATCTGTCAGGGTGTTTGCCATGGATGCAATAAATGTTGCGGTGAGAAATATTCACACTAGTAAAAAATCTATGTGGGTGTGGGTGTTAATAGCCAGAGGCTATGATTGTGGGAGCAAAGACAATATTAGCTGCATCAGGGGGTAACAAGATTACTGGATTAGCTATAAAAGAAGAATGGATGTGGAATCTAAGGCAAACTAGTACAGCTTTGAGTTATATGCATCAAGATGACATAAATAAACCCGGACAGATGTTTCAACACATCCATTGTTTGATGGGTGGGGCAAAAACTGAATTTGGGTAGTCACCCTTGTAGGAATAAAGTTACGGTTAACTGTTAATCCCTATTGGTTAAGATACATTTCCAGATTAATAAAAGGACTGACAAAAATGGAAGCTGTCATAACACTGAAACCTAAGCGGAAGATTTAACCAACTCTCATCCCAAACCGCCAGTCCATTTAAAGGGAAACACAAATCATAATATCTCTATTGTTTTGATGAAAGTAATTCATATTCTATTAGTGAGTTTAACAATTGGCAAGACAACAAGCTAACACATTTCATCACACTTTTAACATGACCAGTACTCCAGATTGTCAAATTAGCCAAATTGGTGTCGATATAACAGCATGACAATGTGTATATTTTGCTTAAATGTCCTCAGAGTACACTGTCATATTTATCTACTTTGCTTTCGGAGAGATGGGATACATACTTGTAGTCCTAGTAATGCACATTTGTTTCTTTATCTGTATGTTGTCAACTGGCTGAGTGGTGCATTGTGGGTACTATTTGTTTCTATTTGTTAACATTTACTTAGCAACTGCACGACTCAGCATGACAATCTGAGTGTGATTTGTTTGCTGAGTGGAAGAGTTCCGGTCTTCATTGACGAACATGATTCAGATTTCTTCCTTCCTTTAATATATCGGTATCTTACTTGTAAAAATATTTAAACATGCAGTCTTTGCCATTAATTGGTATTTCTTTATTATGACTAAATTGACATTGCTGTTTATGTAAGTGTATTTTACAACAACGTTTTTCTGAACAAGTCAAAAAGGAAGGTTTTGAGTGAGGAACAGAAGGGTAAACATTTAGAGAACAATGCAAATTGAACACTTTTGTTCCTCACTCAAAACTTTCCTTTTTTACTTTTTTGGAAAGAAGACAAAAAGGTGCAGTGGTCTCTTATTTTTTTCTGGAGATGAATATCGACGTTTTCCTCCCTGGATCAACGTCTAATTTTGTAGTTTATCTGGTGTGAAACCTCTGTCGTATGAGCTATCTGACCAGTATGGGGAACAGGTCCATCTCTCAAACTGACAGACAGACAGGCAGGCTAGTCTTGTTAAACACTGTCTCGCCTCAGCCTCAGCCTCATTGACTTTGGGTTTATTGATGAGTCCTCGTCTTTTATTTAGAGTGTGAATCTCTCCTAATGAAATAACCGTGTCATTGCTCACCACCTAACCACTGCCAAAGCCAGTGTTCCCAAACATCCCTCCTTCTCTCGCTTTAGGTTTATTCTCAACCTCTCAGTCTTGCTCCCCCTATTTAGCTTCTCTGTAACTTGTCTTAATTATTCTACATTTCTCTTTCCTTTCACTTTCTCCCTCTTGATTCCTTATTTATCTCAATCCCTTTTCAGAAGAGAAAAGTAATGAATTGGTGTCCCCTTTTGATTGGTTTATATACAACATTATTGAGAGGGATCCAAACCACATAACTCACTACACCTCCATCGACTGGGACCAAAGAGGAAGGGAACCTTTCAATGCGAAGCCTGCTGTAGAGAGATGAACCTATTCAGCCATCTACAGAGAGATGAACCTCTTTAGCTATCTACAGGGAGATTAACCTCTTTAGCTATCTACAGGGAGATTAACCTCTTTAGCTATCTACAGAGAGACTAACCTCTTTAGTCATCTACAGAGAGACAAACCTCTTTAGCCATCTATGAAGAGATTAATCTCATTAGCCATCTACAGAGAGATGAACCTCTTTAGCCATCAACAGAAAGAAGGGGTTCTGCATATCAAGACATATTATACCAGTTGGTATGCAGATAAGGTATATTGCAGACCAACTGGCAGCGTTTCCTCATTTTACAGCATGTGTGTGATTCTGTTTTCGCTAGAATCACACAGAAATAAGTAGAACTTGACAATTTGGTCCCCACAAAATTGTATTAGCTGGTCCTGCTTTAAAGAAGAATATCTTCGGATTACAGGTTAAATATTAGTTTCATAACAACATTAAAGCGTTAGAAAGTACCTGACCCGACAACCCCCCTGCCTGCCGACAGCCCATTGAACACAGTGCATGAACCAGCGATCCTCAGCCCATTCAACACAGTGCATGAACCAGCGTTCCTCAGCCCAGTGAACACAGTGCATGAACCAGTGATCCTCAGCCCATTCAACACAGTGCATGAACCAGCGATCCTCAGCCCATTCAACACAGTGCATGAACCAGTGATCCTCAGCCCATTCAACACAGTGCATGAACCAGTGATCCTCTACCTTGCAACACGCACAACCTCAACAATATTCTAAGCTACGTGGAGTAGAGTTCTTCATGGGTCCCAAAAATGTATTATATTTCTGCATTTACAGCTGAAAGTTTAAATAGAAACAAACCTCGATAGGGTGTGGCCACTGTCATCAATAGGCTAAATGAGCTACATTTGTTACCTTACATTACATGTCCTTAAAAATAATCTAGCCTTTTTATATAAAGAACAACAAACGATTTACTGAGGGCACTGTTCTCCTACTGAACATGCTAACACACATATCACACTCATTAACTCCCATGACTGTTATATAAAACACGTCAATGAGCACTCATATCCGCTAGACATGTGACCTTTGCCACGAGGTAAAGGCCTCCAGTGAAGCACAAGCAACACTGTAAACAGACAACATTTATTGCACTATTTATTGTCAGATGCACTTCCCGCTCATGTCAGCATAATTTATTTTCTTTTTTTTATTTGTCTTTAATCCTTCCCTTCATTTCAGCAGCTTAACTATTCCTGTTATTCTCTTTTCTTTTGTAAAGGCTTGCATTTTTACTCTTTGCTGATTGGTTGGTCAAGGGTGGACCAGGTTTCTAAGCATCTGCCTGCAGGGTGCATGTTCTGCTGAAGTGTGGCTGAAGTCCGACCCAAACCCACTGCTTCTTTTCTCCACCTTGCCCCAAAACCTTCAGCACAAAATGCCTGAAAATAGCACAGAAAAACAATTATTATTTATTAAACTACACACAGTGGGGAGAAAAAGTATTTGATACACTGCTGATTTTGCAGGTTTTCCTACTTACAAAGCATGTAGAGGTCTGTCATTTTTAGCATAGGTACACTTCAACTGTGAGAGACGGAATCAAAAACAAAAATCCAGAAAATCCCATTCATTCGAATTTTTAAAATTACAGACCTCTCTCTACATGCTTTGTAAGTATGAAAACCTGCAAAATCAGCAGTGTATCAAATACTTGTTCTCCCCACTATGTTTTGCGTTAGTCTGTGTTTCTACTTGCTTTGGAAATGTGAACCCAATCAACCATGCCAATGAAGAGATGACGGAGGAGATTCATTAAAAGAAAGGGGGGGCACCAGAGAGGTTCTAACCCTGAACCACATGGAATAAGGTCTGGCTGTGGTGATCAGCGCGTCTGACGGTTCCTGTCCTCGGCAGTCACCCACCCCGACAACCCTGTTACTCATGACAACCATGTTCCTCACTATGAGGGTCTGAGGCAAGGCCTTGCCAACACTCAGATGCCCGTCTCAGACGTCACACAGACACATTCATCAGACCTCTTCGCTTTCCCTTCCTGCACTCTGCCCTTAAGACATGACAAGAAACCTTTGGGAATGGCGTGAGGGTGGACAAAAAATTCTGTCATGACAGTTGCGGTTCACATAGATGTTTTCTAAAGTCGGAGGTTCCATTGAATGGCCAAAAAGATCCTTTCGAAAACAACACGCAAACCTAATCCTCCCGCTATTCCTTACGGGACGCCCCAACCCTCTCCTATTCCCTTTCTTTGATCGTGGGGGGGGACTTTAATTGGCTGTTGTCCCCCTCCCCAAACGTCCTGTCCGGCACTGAGGGCAATAACCCTGGATGGATGGCTGCTCCCTGTCAGGCGGGGCTGGTGACGTCCAGGGCTGGGTGTGTGCATGGTGAGGCTGGTGCAGAGGTGGCGTCGCTGCAGTGTTTAGCATACAGAACCAGGGAAAGTCGGCAGGGTCTGTCTGACAGCTCGGCCAGGCCGACCGGGCGGGAGGGGGAAGCTCTTCTCTGCTCACCCCTGCCCTCTCCAGAACCCCCCTGATGTCCTGCTTAAAAAAACCTGGTCTGACATGACATGCAGCCCGAGACTGAACTACCAGTAGAAACCACTGCTTTTAACCTTGACTAGAGTGCGTTTGTTTGTTTCCCTGTGTGTGTGACGATAAGAGGTATAGTAGCTCATGGCAAATCAGGACATCCTCAATTGTTTGGGGTTAAGGCTGTTTGGTCCCCAAAAACGTTGTCACAAATGTAGTAAAACATGTGTATTTTTGAGTGTTTGCAAATGTGCAAAGATGTGTGTTTAGTAATGAATAATGAGCAACATTGCTGTTTAGAATAATCATTGTAATTATATCACATGTAATACTGGATAAGACCCACCGTCACATGAAGGGCTAGTTCCCAGCACAGTATTATAAGCATCATGAAGCTTGAACGTGTCGTTCAAAGATTACTGGATTAAAAATCCACTCCAGAATAGAGATTACAGATTAGGACCAAGTATTTCAACCCTGATTTAATAAGTCTGACGTCGGACATGGTTGCTGAGATGGGAACCTGTAGTCATTCCTGGACCCAGTCGCATTCCCAATATAACAACACCGCACCACCAACCAGAACTTTAATTGTCTTTCATTTTATTTGGCAGACATTGTTAGCCAGAGGGACATACAGTTGTGAGTGACAACATTTGTAAACATTGTTGTACCGGATCCGCAACAAGAATCGAAACCCTCGACTCTGGCACTGAGAATTTCAGGTTAACTGAGGCTTTTTATGAGTACGGATGTTGCTGTACAGCTCAAACTAGGCAGTCAGGCGAACTATTTTTGCAGCAGGAACTTATGCATTTGTCTTTCCTGAACGGAAAAGGTCAAAGCACCAGAACCCTTGTTTTATCAGATGCCAAATACTGCCCCTCCTCATGCATATTAAATGTTGCTCATTAAATGTTGATAGTGGCGGCGCTTTAGTATGCTGACGATACGTGTGTCCTGTGTGACGCATCATCTCCGTTCTCTGTGTTGTGTGAGGCACAGGAAACAGAAAACAGAAAACAACTGCTGCCCTGTATTGTTCGCGCACACGCCATTTGAGGACAGAAAGTTAGAAGATGGCAGACAATCCATGTGACAGGAAGGAAACCTCCTCCGCTGTGGAAGGCTAGGCACCTGTCTACAAAAACATGTCTTCTCATCAATGCATAAATGACAGTGCCTAGAGTTTGCTAACATTCAGTGGATTTTCGACTGAAACTGGGTTCTGTGGTAAAAAAAAAACTGTCTTGAAGAGATCAGAGGAATTGTTCTGGCAGGACGTCCACGTAGATTGTTGATATGGAGGTGGACGCTAATTGTAGTTTTGGAGACTTTTTGGTGACTGCAAGATACAATCAACTTCCACAATTCATCAACTGTGATATATGGAGAAAGTTGTACCTCTCTCACAGTTCAAATGTAAATGAAAAATATTGTGCTTGTTGTCCTCTAAGCAGATACATAAAGAATGGAGGCCTTGAGTAAAGGTTATACCTGAGCAAAGCATATTTCTGAGAAATTGAGCAGAAAAAAATAAGCATCTGAGAATTCATTTTTGTAATGAATTTGTCTTTCATACACTGGGCTAAGGGAAGAAATCCCAACCCTTTCACTTTCTCCATATTTTGATGTACAACAGACTTTATAACTGAAGTTATAACTGATTGAATATTTCTTTTGCCATCTACACACAACCTCATAATGACAAAGCCAATAAGTATTTTTAACAAGTATGTGTAAATTTGGTAATGCGGCAGAAATGGTTGTCCTTCTGGCAGGGTCTCCCATCTCTGCAGAGAAAACGCTAAAGCTTTGAGTTGCCATTGTGTTCATGTTCACCTCTATGACCAAGGCTCTTCTTGCCCTGTTACTTAGTTTGGCCAGACAGCCAATTCCAAAAGGTTCCACACTTCTTCCAATTCCCAATTATGGAGCCCCCTGGGCTCCTGGGAATGTTCAATGCTTTCTGACCTTCCCCTGGTCTATGCCTTGACCCAATTCAATCTCTGAGGTCTACAGACAGTTCCTTGGACTTCCTGGCTTGGTTTTCCCTTTGACATGTTCTGTAAAGTGCGGGACCTCATAGACAGGAGTGTATAGATAGAAAAGCGTGTCTCTTTAAATCATGTTCAATCAATGTGGCAAATGCAAATGTTTGGACATGATTGGTATACATTTAAAAAGCATGTTTTTTTGCTTTGTCATGTATTCATGTTCAATAGATGCTGTATTAGTTAGGGTAATCGTTTTGAGAGTATTTGTTCCCCTAGTTCTTCCTTTTCTAAGTACATCACCTTACACGCCATAATTTTTTTATTGGCAAACCACTATTGTGTGTTTGGGTTGCAGGTACAATCTTCTAGCACCAGGTTCAAAAGAGTTTCTGCCGATATACCTACAGGCTTTTCATTTTTCCCACCATCATCATCATAAATATGTCTCTCTCTTGTAAAGGACCGTGTAAAGAGCAACAATATAGATATTTTAGTCCCGAGATCAAGAAATATCTTCAGCTGCCAAGTGATTGTTGAGTGGTGGTGTCTTCAACAACCCCTATTAGATGACTTCTCCTCTCAGTTTGAGTGGATTATCGCCACAGGTTTTATAGGTGCCTGTGCTGCATGCAACGTGCCCATTTAAAAACATATAATGTACTGTGAATGCCAGGGTATTATTTACAGTATATTACAATCATTGAGCTAATGTCTTAGTAAAAGAAAGCACCAACTGGATAATTTTCTACTTCAGTTTAAGGAATAATATAAATGTAACTTTGAACATCACTTTCCTGTGGTAATCAAGCAAAAACTGCTGAATGAGTCCCAAAATGTGCTGTGACAAATGTATTTATTGATGATATTCCAGAAACCACCCGAACAGTTTTGGCCTGCCTACTACCACAGAATCCTTAATGTATTTCAATGCTCTTTCAATCTCTATGATTTTCTTTGTTAAGAAAGAGCACTGCTGTGCTTTATGCTCAGATGTCATCCTAGTTAGCATGCTAACTGTCAACAGCAAGCTGCCACTGTAGCTATATACAGTACAAAAAGCATACGAATATGTGTACTCACTACTGCAAGTAGAGTGGATAAGAGCTTTTGCTAATTTAACTACATTAAAATCTACTTACAGCAATAGGCTGCAAATGCATAAGACAAACTCAAATCTCAAGGCATAAATTCCTGCTAGCTCCACAAACAACTTTCCTGAATGTTTTTGCAAACAACCAAACAGAGAGGCAGATAGATGGAAGACATAGCTATTAAACGTTTAGTACCTCATTAAAGTTGTTGCTGTTTGTGTTTCTTTGTCTCTCTTTCTCCCTCCTCACAAACAGAGAAGCAGTCTCACATGCTATCCATCTTTAATGAATCAGTCCTGCTTATCAGTTGGTACACTCACGCACGCGTTCGCACGCGCACACACACACGCACACACACACACACACACACACACACACACACACACAGTACTTCCGTCACTGTAGAGGCTGTCCCTTTTTAAGCAGGCACCAAAGTCCCATCCATCATAGTGAAGGCCACTGTGGACTCAAGACGCTACCAGGCAGTGTAAATAGCAGGCATCCTTTTGGGGCACATATGTTCTCTCTCTTAGTTTGTAGTCTGTTCCAGAATGTTTACATGATAGCATTTTTATGTCTTTAAAATATTCTATTATATTCCGGCACGGTGCCAGGATGTTTTGTCTCACCGGGGCCAAGGGGGTGCTAGACCAATATGTCGGGGGAAAGAAAATAGTCGACTTTCATGACTTCAGAGTTATCAGGAAGTTCTCATTTTGAAAATACTAAAATGCTGTACTGGGGCTACGCCGATTTGTGACGCAGCTATAGCGCCCCTAGCCCCGTTGTAGCGGTGTGCCTGATTTTACTTGAGGGTGGAGATTATTGTGCAGAGTGCCGAATATCTTTTTACTGCTGAACATGAACCTTGACCTTCCACCACCTGCTCAAAGCCATGACAGACACACACACGCACTGATGTTGAGTTTGAGTCTGTCCGTCATCAATGTGGTAACAATGTGACAATGCTCCTCTCCTGTCTGGTACAGAGCCCCAGCTGAAAGGCATCGTCACCAGACTCTACAACCGGCATGGCTTCTACCTCCAGATGCTTCCGGATGGCACCATGGACGGCACAAAGGACGAAAGCAGCTCCTTCTGTAAGTCTTGCCGCCTGTCTTCACAGCCAGTGTCTGTCTGCTGTCCCCAAACCCTGTCTGTCTGTCTGATTGTGTCTGTCCACTGTCCCCAAACCCTGTCTGTCTGTTCGTGTCTGGGCCGCTCTCCCCAAACCCTCTCTGTCTGTTCGTGTCTGTCTGCTCTCCCCAAACCCTCTCTGTCTGTTCGTGTCTGTCTGCTCTCCCCAAACCCTCTATGTCTGTTCGTGTCTGTCCGCTGTCCCCAAACCCTGTCTGTCAGATCATGTCTAACTGCTGTCCCCAAACCCTTTCTGTCTGTCCATGTCTGTCTGCTGTCCCCAAACCCAATCTGTCTGTCCGTGTCTGTCTGCTGTGTTGAATCGACAGCACTGACACAGGTGAAATACATTTGGCGGTGATGCTCCGCAGATCTCTGCAGATCTTCCCTGAGTAGCTTGATAATCAAACCCCAGCGTGAAGTGTTCCTGTTGGGAAGATTACCCAGCTCCCCATCCCTAGTCAAAGCTTTCACCTGGAGACTAGGAATCATCCAGGTCAATGGGAAAGTCACTCAGCCTGTGTCAGTTTCACCTTTTCCTCGCTAATGGTTCCGTTTGGGATTGGGAGAGGGGAAGCTTCTTGTGTGGCTAATGCAAACTTCCCTTCAGAGCAATCTGTTCCAGTTATCATTTGGTCAACCCCAGCTAAGTGTTTCTCCTATTGGGTTAATTACCCAACTCTCTTTTACTACTCAGAGCTTTCACCTGGAGGTTCATAGACCAAAACACACACCCCGCTCACAGGGCCCCACTGGACTTTCTTGTTCCACATCATTACTGTGAGACCTGCTTGCGTTGGGACTTTTATTTTGGAGGAGGGACAGGCTTTTCACCTGGATGATCACTGAGCGGAACGTACATTGCCTTCCTCTGGGAACACCAGGCTTTCCTGCAGCAGATCAATAGAAAATGATGGGATATCCCCTATGTGTTGACTAAACACATTACAGTGTTTCCTTATATAGTAAAACAAATTTGAGTGAAACAACTAACTAGAAAAAAATATATCGCAAGCAGAATTCGTAACGAGGAAAGTCGCGCTTACTCTCTCCAGACACTGTGATTACCTCGTATTACACAACGCATGCTGTTGGTTCCTCAAACAGGTACTATTGGGAGAAATCGGCAATGAGAAAATGACTCAAAGAGAGTTGAAGAGAGGAAACAGAGACAGATGAAGGGAGATCTGGCAGGTAGATCACAGTACGGTGGAGGACTCATAAAGGCAGGTTATTTATTAATTCCCGAAGCGCTCTGGGATTGTTGAGTGATTGGCGTCATTGTAATCAAGTATCAATTCACAGCACAATCATCTACCCGTCTGCAAAGAAAATGGAACGTGAGAAATGAGTGTGTTGAGTGAGTGATTTTGTGTGTGTGTGTGTGTGTGTGTGTGTGCGTGTGTGCGTGTGTGTGTGTATGTGTGCGTGTGCGTGTGTGTGTGTGCGTGTGTGCGTGTAATTTATGCAGCCCACTGCGGTGTAAGGAGGCCAGTCAGAAAGGGCCAAATCAGCAGCAAATGGAGGTAAATAATGAAGGAGGAAACAGTCTGATTAATATCTGACTTTTAGAGACAAGGAGCCTGCTGAGTTGTACTCTTCCCTACATAGTACACTATGTTGTACACTATATAATACACTATGTAGTACACTATGTATTTCACTGTTGTTACTATGTTGTACACTATATTATACACTATGTTGTACAATATATAATACACTATGTAGTACACTATGTATTTCACTGTTGTTACTATGTTGTACACTATATTATACACTATGTTGTACAATATATAATACACTATGTAGTACACTATGTATTTCACT
>JACXGJ010013756.1:0-15784 GCA_016801105.1 Esox niger | reverse complement strand
TTACCCATGTGGAGAAGGACAGTATGCCCTTTGTGTCAGGCCTAGGTGGTAATAGAACAAAAGGAATGTATTCTATTGAGTTAGCACAGAGGTGCAGCATTATACCACACCCCTTTGACTGTTATAAATACGAGCTGTACATGTAATTTACCTCAGAGACTCCTCGAATGATTATTCGGTAAGCATTTGACGCGTCTCTCTATTTGCAAATAAACTACTAATTGTGCCAAGAGAATTTTGTCTCTGTCTTACTCCTTTGAGTGTCTATCGGTGAAATTTCCTTCACAATGTGTGTGTGGGTGTGTGTGGGTGTGTGCACCTCTCACAGCCGAGTTTGGTAAAACATATTTTCTAACACCTCTTACACGCTGTAGTAATTTAGCTGCTATTCTGTGTCTAGAATTCTAATGTCAGGTTATCCTAGCTTCTTAGTTGGAATAATGGCTGCCAGGCAGTTTCTTGGACCTTGGCCTACAAGGCCCGAGGGAGACTTTAGTAAACCGATTCATTTTTGGCTTAACAGGACTGGCAAACTGGCAACCTCAGTGATAGTATTTAGCCAAACAAGCAAGTAGGGTTGTTCCATCCAATCACCAAATAGGGAATAGCATGCAACTTGGGACCCTGCCCAGCCCAGCCCAGAGAACTACCCAGGACTGATAAGAAAGTTTTCAGTGTGTCTCAGAGCAACATAGATCCATGCATGATAGAAATATTTTCCTCAAGACATGATGGCAACTCATGACAACCACTTTCCTCCTGCAGGTCCGGGTTGTTTCATTTGATTGCAACTCTTTGAACAACCCGCAAATTTTAAACTAAACTTGCTAAACATATTTTACCAAGTTGCCCAAAAGTACATTTTTGGAAGTGAATAGCAAAACATTTAGGATGTTCAAATCTGAATTACTGGAATATATGGTTGAGTTTGATTAAATGCAAAAGTTGCAAACAGGGTTGTTAAAAGATATTTGATGATACAACAATCCAGATATTTTCATCTTATTATTTAAAAAGTTACTAATCAAATAGATTTCTTTAGAATAAAGAGGATATTAAAAAAGAAAACAAGAAAGCAGGGGTGAAAGAACAGAAAGTAATGGTCCACAAATGTAACCTAATATGGTCAAGGCCCAACTGACTGCATTTATGACTGTAATACAAAACAAATGGCAGGACTAAAAATCAGTGCAATGAATCATGATCTATTATTTTAATAATCACAAATGCATTGTTCTATAATCATCTGAAATAAGTACCATCTCTGTTTTGTTCTGTTTATGAGAATAGCAATAATAGACTAATTATATTACATAATATAAAAAAAATGTGTGTAAGTGACCGACATGTCTTTCTAAAGCTGACATTCCTATCATACAAGAGCACACAGTTTGATAAAAAAATCATACTTGGCCTAGAATAGGGTGTCCCCTGGGACAGAGCATGGGATATCTCTGGTGGAGTGTGAGACCAAGGTCAGAGTCATTCGTTCTGACAGGTTAAGGTTGGAGCAGTAGGACAATCTTGATTATATTGACCTGTCTAGACAACGGTATTGTAAATACTGCAGGCCTAGGGTGTGTCCAGCGGTGCACATGGGTTCAAATTCGAACCACTGCTCTTTCAGCATAAACTGTCCTTATCTTTTACCACTGCCTCCTTAAATACATAGGTGTTAAAGTAAAATGGGTAAAAGCTTCAAACCGTGAAGGTAACTCTGATAATGCATAATTGTATGTTACGTTATGAACAGAGCTTGACATTGGCACCCGCCAATTGCGGGTAGAATTTGGTTGTGGCGTGTAACGCAGACAACACCAACGCCACTTTGGCTGGTGGCATTCTATATATTTATACACAGGGTTTTTCCTGCATTCAAAACATCTGGGTTAGCATGGTAAACATGTGTGTTAGCATGGTTAAACATTATTTTGCGGTATTTTTAAGAGACAAACGAAGATAACCGGTGAAAAGGCCATCAGATTAGGGTATGTACTACATTCAATATATGGAGTAAAAAAATCGATATATTAACAATATAAACGTGAAGACGCTGGATCAGCGACAGCAGCAGAGCCTAGTACAGCTGAAGAAAGTCGTGGGAGATTAACGATGTGACGTCAAAGCAAAGCTGAGGGGAAAAGGACTTGACATGTCTGTAATAAATTCAGCCCTGCTCGTTTTTTATGCAAGTCTATATTAACAAGAATATAGCATAACAAAAATATAAAACAATAATATTGACTGCCCTAAAGCTGTTTGGAGATTTCATATGTATTTTAAAATATGTTACTAGTTCTAGGTTATGATAGAGATAGATAGATAGATAGATAGATAGATATCTTGCATATTTTGGTATATATTAATTAGGGAGGACATTGTAGCGTGCATTAGCTGCTCAACAGGGCAGAATTAACATTATAACAATTGTCTTCAAGTGTAGCCACTGTGTATAATGTATTTCACAGAGGGGTGTCCGGTAGAGCGGGGTACCACCTTTGCCTAATAGTGACTGAACCAGTGAACAAGACAGGCTAAGCACACCATAGTCACATTTTATCACATAAAACGTAATTCCCTAACAAAATGCTGAGTGGGTAGTAACTTTGGAAAACCACTAGCCACAGTGGCTGATGAGCAAATAAGTGCATTTCAAGCGCTGATTATGAACAAAGCGTTCATACTTTTCATATGAACGTGGTTCGTTCGTACTGCTGCAAGCTTGGAAGCACATCTGTTTGCTCTGTTGGCATGTACACTGCAATATAATGCTATAGCACAGCTATTATTGCCCTTTGATTTCAAGGCACGAACGAACCACGTTAAATAAAGTGACCGCCGGCAGAGCACAATACAATGGGTTTCCACAGACGCAGCTTGCCACGATACCTGCAGTTCATCACGTAGGCCAAGGCAAATGATGGAGCATCCCTGAAGCTTATAACCCGTCACAAAGTTTATTAATTTACATATTAATCATAACATAGGCAATTATATCAATTTAAGTGATTGTATTAGTGATTTGTTTTTTGGACGTTCATTCCTTAACAAAATGCAGAAGAATGTGGTATGAACTGAGAAACAACATGTCAGTGACTTCCTGGTTGGGAGGAGTTGTCCTTAAATGAACGTAAATCCTCACTTATTTATCAACAGGCTAGCGTTAGCCTAAGAGCCAAGTGTATCGATATAATGAAGTAAAGCGCTAGGCCTGGCTATGAGCATCATCACAAGAACAGAACTAGACTCCGCAATGCAGTGGAGGAATTTGAGAATGAAATGTTTTTAAAAAATCTCCACGATTTGGGCAGGCGTCTTTAATTGTTTAACCTGCAAAACGTTTACAAATGTGAAACATGGTATGATAAATGCATATATGTGGATCTATCAAGCAAATGTGTTTCACCTTGACGGAAGCCTGCCGTTGGTGAAAACAAGGTCTCAAACATGTAGTGGTAAGCTATTTCTGCTGAGAAGCTAGCCACCAAAATGCTAACTGCGCCTGCGATTCTTGAAACGTAAAATCGTATAATTAGCCTATCAATTTAAACATTGTATCAAGGTTCAATCAACAATGTAACTTGTATATTCAATTCAAGTGTGTTATTTTCGCCACACGGTCCACTCAACTGACAACATCAATGTCACAGTGTAGGCTACATTCTCTGGCGCTGTCATCTATCACTGTACCTTGCGCATCCCCTCCGCTAGTCAGCACTGCGATTGCTTTCCCCGCTCCCGACAGACTTTCAAAAAACCTCTTGCTTTGGGTGTCAGGCAGTGCCATTTCTGCTGCTTTCACTTCTTATGAATAAATAGCTAGTTTTACCTTTTCTATATTGGTCTATATTTTAAACAATATACAATTATGCCGTTGATGTAAGGCTACAAATGCCTTCCACCCCTTCCTCCCTACCCTTGCCGGCTATTCTCCCACTGTTTGTTCGTATCAGCGATTTGTTCAGTTCACGAGAAATTGACGCCAGCGTCAGCAAATGAGCACTCGCTTAACGTACACTTTCCGGTGTTTCAACCAATCCGGTACATATGGGTGTGTATATGTAAGGTGAGAAATTGAGGATGTTAGGGTAGCCTAATGGTCAAGAGCGACGGTCCAGTTATCCAATGATCGCTGGTTCTAAACCGAGACCCGACCTGTCTTTATTACAAGAATGTTCTTGGCATGCTGACCTGTTTCAAAAACAGTAAAAAAATGTTGACCAACAATATGTTTTTGAATGCAGTACATTCAGTTTGCCCATGTCAGTGTGACACACTGAATGATCTTCAATTATATTCTGATGTATGCACACACTGACAAACCATTTAATTGTGTTATTTAATATTATTGGGAAGAAAATCAATAACACATATCTGCAGGTACCAAGAACACCTACCTACTCCAAACCTACAAATGGTACAGTATATACATTTCAGAATCTATCTCTATCTGGGTTTGTGTGTATGTGTATGCGATCAATCCATGTACATGTGTACATGTGGACAGTGAAACCAAAAATTGGGTCCCCTCATGGTTTTCTGTCAGGTCCCGAATAATACAGATGTGATTTCCAGTTTAAGGGTTAAATATATGCAAAAGCATACACTATGGTTACTTTTAGGTTCATACATTATTGGTTATGTTTAGACTTATGCATTAGGGTGTGGTTGAGTTCAGGCTTTAAAGTAAGGTTATTATGGATAACGCTAGGAAATAGGGAACATGAATGTCTAGAGGTTATGCGTTAGGTCTCAGGTCCCCAGAAGGATAGAAAGAAACTCCGGGCCACTTATGACAAATTATTGGCACTGCTAGCCTGGTGAATATCTCGGTGTATGTGTGTATGTGTATATGTTCATTGTTAGTCCTCTGTATCCATTATAATTGTGTCCTGTATGGGCAACAGATACATGCATGTACACACAGAAGCTATGTAGTCAGGTTAGCTTCACAGTTTGTGGTAACACACCCTATTTCACACAGTAATATCACACTGACCTGTTTGAATTACTATGTTGATATGTATGTTGTACCTTATACATATGTTGATGTGCTTTGTTCTTGATTAATCACAGTTGAATATGCCACTACAAATGTATGTTATCAATGTAGCTAGATATTTCACTCCTCTGGTCTAGTGGGATATTTGTTCAATATGTATTGTCACCATCTGGTGGTTTAATGCAAAACTACCAAGGATGTCAAAGTATTTAAAAGTTACACACCAATAAATTATGCATTTTCAAAATCTGTATAAATTCATATTTTATTTGATAAATATCCCCAAAAAAACAATGCAGTAAATTAATGAAATTACAAACAGTCAATTTGATCAATAATACTGTAATGATCTTCGTCTTCGTCGTGCTTTGCTGATGTAGTGTATAAAAAGTCTCTGAAAAATTTGTCTGACTCTGTCGTCAACAATCTCCCAAGCACACTGCATATGACCCTGAGTGAGATATAACCATGTAATTAGGTTAATTTGAAATGTTTTTCACAATGTCATAACACTTTTCCTTTAGTCTATACAACGCTATTTTGTCACGATAATGTAAGACTGACCTTTTTGTTGATGAGGAAACTCTCAAGTTTGTTGAAGCATGTAGTCACTGGCTCATGGCTTGCATTGGAATCGATATGTTGCGTAGTTAGCTATTGTTAGAAAAATCATGAGTTCCATATGAGGGCTAAAAACAACATGAAAACTTTATCATGAACAGGCTGTTAGCAATGCAGAAGAAAGCTTGTTCCACTTACACAAGATGATATCTTATAATGTGCCACGGCAAAATGTTCCTTTAATTCAAGAGAGTGTTGGCTCTTCTGGTACATGGTCTCCACCTTCTTCATGATGTCTGCCAGAATGACCTCTTTATGTTCCATCTGTAAAAACAATACAGACGCACACCTGAATCTCTGAATAGTTTTTATTTTATTTTCATTATGTTGCTCCCATAGAAATTAACATTAAATCCAGACAAATAGGCCTCAAGAGAGCAGTTTAATTTTACTGATTTTATATCTGTTATTACAAGTTAAAATCCTGTCATTCCAATGTTTTGAACTATTCAAAGTTAATGCCAACCAGTTTCTTTTACCTGACTGAGCATCAGTTCAGGATCACAGAGGCTGGCCATATCAAAGTGTTCCACACAATCATGGGAGATGCTCTGATGAGAGATACAAAGCAGCATATGGGAAAAAAGATTGAAGAGGGTATAAAAACACACATTTGTAGAAAGGTAACCATCAAATGTGCATTGTTATGTAAACCAGAGGGTGTTATGGCCATGTACCACAAAACTCCAAGATGCCTCATTGCTATTATAAACTCATTACAAACTTAACTACTTCACACTGTTTTTGTTGTCATAATCAGGATTTAAAAAGGAGCGGTTTATAATATAGATTATATTAGTGCATTAGAAATTGTATTTACCCAGCTGTTTATGGGTTTGAGTAGAACGTTCCAGTCATAATATTGAAAGCACTCTATTTTAGCCTGTGCCAGGCTTATCAGAGAAAAGGTAACAGCAACTCTTATCCACCACATCATCCCTGGAATAAAATAAATATTTATTTAAAACAATATATTAATAAATTTGCATCCATTAAAGTTCTGTAAAAAAACAATGACCGTGTTCAATTTACAAATATAAAATAAGGTTACCGTTGAATAGATGTCCCCTCTCAGAAATAAGATGCTCTGTCTTATCGGTCCTTGAGTACGATTTTGTGATGTTTTTCTTTGTGAGGCCATGATACTTTTATACCTAATCGATGATGCTTCTGGGATACCACACCTGTTGAGTCTTACACAAAATGAAACTACTGAACCGTTGTGCCTACCTGATTTTACTGTCACTGCGGAAAACCTGAACAGGGACAAGGAAAGGTATTTTACATCACAATTCAAAAAATATCTGCAATATCAGGAATACTGCATTTCAAATTATATTCTGGATGCATCACATGTACTTCATGCCATTTTAACTGAAATAAAATGCCCTACAAATTACTTAATTGTTGTATCTTAATGCAGCCTAACATCAGATCCAATGAGTGATACAAATGTATCATCATGTATTTGATAGATCAAAAAATCTTGTGAATCTATTTTCACTTGGTGAATTGCATCTATTTTGAATTATTTGAAAGCACAACTCATTCACTACTCCAGCGTTCACCTTAGCATTACTCTTACAATGCTTCTTGCAACTAGCAAGCATGCCATAGTGATTGATATTAGACAAGTAGACTGTGCCAGAGTCTGGAAGACCAGTGATCGTTGATTTGTCAAAAGTAACGCAGTGTTGCTTTTCTTAACATTGGTTTAATAATTTAACAATTTCAATTGCAATTTCAAGTGCATCAGCCATCTGAATCAAACTTTGTCGATTCTGGATCTCGGATGCTACCATTTGACATGACCCATGGCAGACAGTATGGCGTCTTTAATTGATTCCAATGCAGTCATTTTATCGATGGCTGAAACTAATGCCTGATGCCAATGATAGCAGTAGCGTTGCGGAGACATACGGTTGAGGTATGTCCTTTACATCACACCGGATAATGAAACTGAGAACAGGCAGAATGATGTAATTTTATATTTGATCATCTCCATTGAACAGGTTTTACAAGATTGTTTCTTCTGTGCGATCAGAAATGAAAGTGAGTAGATATTGCATCACAGCTAACAATGCATGAAGAGACCTCTAAGGCTTTGTGAATTAGAAATAATATCTAATTTCACACAAAAATGCAAAAAAGGCTTCTATTCTGTTTTATTACCATTAACACATTCATTTGTTTTTCTGATATATATTCTTATAATTTTATGGTTCATTAGATTTAGACTTTGCAAGAGAAGTGGGCAAGATTTGAAGCCATGCTGAAGATGTACATATACTGAAGATGCCTCCTCATAGGCCATCTCATTAAGTTTTGTTTTCTCTGAATATTTCACAAAACTGGTATGGGCACTATGCATTTGCGCGTAGGTGCATTGTAAAAACTAGACTCCCTTCAACTTTTACGGACAGGCACCCACGCACCCATACACAAACACAGTACAGACCGATTCAAGGTTCTCCGAGGTTTCCCGCCTTGCAGTGATGGACATTCAAGCATTTTCAAAACATCCAAATTATTCTTTGTTCTGTAACACATAAAAAAAACATGAAAGAATGTATCACAAAGTTGCCTGCCAGATGTCATTTAAGTTTTCATATAATTTTTTTAAACAAATAATTGCCAGCAAAATTAAGAAAAATTGTTGTCTGGAGCCCAAAATGCAGTGGTAACAGTAGGTAAATTAGTAATTTGGTTACAGACGTTCCCCAAAAGATGCTTTTCGAAAAGTGTGGTCTGTTTGTGAATAACATGTACTGCCGCAAAAGCAGTGGCACCAGAATGTTTTCAGAATGTTTGGGCAATACTTCCATACAATCTTTACATTAAAGAATAAGAACTGCCTTCATTTGCCAAGTACATTTTACTATGATCAGATTTTTATTTATGTAAAGGAGCTGCTAGACAATATCTATGGACAGGATACACAAAATGTTACTTGAGTCAACAAATATTTAGTACAATAACGCTACAAATGTTAATTTGTGAGCACATGGGGTGAATGAATCAGAACAATAACAGAGTATTCCATGCATTATTTTGTGCTTTACAGTGGGATCTAGATAACACACGGTATGCATCTAACTTGATTATAGAGTCATGTGGGGCCAGAATGGACGGCAGATGTCACCACATTGCACAGGCAATTCATGATGCTTGCCAAGGGCTGTGGTACAGAAGAACTATAAGCAGAGTAATGTCCTTTACCCCATACCAGAAAATTTAAGAAAGTAAGAGTAGAAGGTAATGCATTATCTCTCTAGAACAAATTGCCAAAAGGTGCTAGAATCTACATCTGTGTATAAGAAATTACTCAAAAGGTTTGGTGACATAATTACATTTTACTTAAAAATGAAACTGAAAGTAGTGGATGGCAAATTCAAGAATATTGCTTAATTGCTGGAAGTGATGGAAATAATGCATACCTGACAACTGTACCGTTTTTTCTTAAAAGAATAACATTGATTCAGATGAAAATGGACAAACACATACCATTTGACTGTTCCATTGCAAACAAGTTTACATTATAAATGATTTAGCTGATTCTCTTGTCCAGAGCGAAATACAACAGGGAATGCATACCTATCGTTTGGAAGAAAGAACACTTCTTCAACGTGTAAAACCAAGTACCTTGTGGGTAACCTTTTTAACTCCAAAGAACACAGCATCTGAACAGATATCAGATGAACTGATGGTTTACATTGATAGACAGATTAATGGATAACCCAATGATCTTCTGAGACCATCCATTGATTATCCTAAACAAATAACAGATCTTTCTCTCCCACATTCCTTTTCTCATCTAAACATGGGAACTCAGACTTTAATCAACAAACAAACAAACGTTGTTATGTCATTAAATGAAATAGGTTTGGCAGTGTAAAGTTTTTCGGCTTGCTAGCAATTGTTAAATCCTAACGACTATTCAAAGTTGTAAGATTATAAGCCAAGTATTCTTGGCTTATAAGCTGTTAAAATGGCCAGTGGCAAAATACATAGTCCGTAGAGGCTAATTGTGGTGGAAATAAACATCTTGAGAAACGTTAGTCAGTAGTGCTTAATTGTGTCTAGCTAAATATTCAAATTTGACATGCTCTTAATGTGTGACAAATGATCTAATGTTGTGATGCAATTTTATGATGCGGTAGTATGTCCCAATTGGTCCAAATACTGACATACTAGCTCAAAAGTTCAAAAGGTTTATTTGTAATTTGCAATAACAAGTTATGTCAAAGAAATGCTTGGTTTTCCAACTTTCGACAGTGCATTTAAAAGTTAAAAAGTAACAGTAAATATAATATAAAAATAAGAAAATAACACAATCAATCAATTCATCACTGATGCTCTGGCTTACTGTATACTAAACAGTATGTACTTCACCATCATTTTCTGTATGATTAGTGCAACTGTTAAGTAGGCTTGTTGTCACTTGGAGTACAATTCGTGATTAAAAAGTTTCAAAGGACTGGGGACAAGCTTCTAGCCAATCGACTATATTTGACAACAAATTCATCCTGGACAGTCTACATGTATTCCAACTATGTAGTAAACTTCAGAATCCCACTATAGAATAAATTCAATCCAAACTTTAGGCTGAGGTATGTGATTTCCCTTATGGCACAGCCAAGCATCATGTGATGAATTTAGAGGTGAGCCAATCGTTATTATAGCTCGCATGCCCACAAACAGTCAATGTAATTGCTTGGACAGGAAGTTCTTTCCCAGGAGAGATTTGAGAGTTTGACTTCTAATGTGATGCTCTATGGAGTTGCCCGTGAGAGATGTGGTGGCAATCAGCTAGACCTAGTTCCATATACAGTATTTATTCATCTGTCTACCCCATTGTCAGCATCCAGGTATACATGGCAGACCTAAAAAATGATATCGGTCAGGTTTGAAGTTAATTAATGGAGTTGTAAATGCACCCTGATAGTTAATCGTAAATAATCTAAATGTTCACTAAATACTGGATACAATATTTCATACAAAAGCAAAATTACATATAAGATGCAATAAATGACAGCAATTTCAGTTGAAGTTATGATGTTTAATGACAAACAGTGCTTGAATTGTCAGAATGGTCCGGAACGATGTACCGGTACTTGTAATTTCAGGCAGTGTTCCGGGAAGTCTGGGATAGACTACTTTAATGGAACAAGCTGTATTGACACGTAGGGTGGTGCAGTGGTTAGCACTGTCTCCTCACAGCAAGAAAGTTGTGAGTTCGAATCCCCCGGTTGCCCCCGGCCTTTCTGTGTGGAGTTTGCATGCTCTCCCTGTGTATGTGTGGGTTCTCTCCAGATGCTCCGGCTTCCTCCCACCGTCCAAAGGACATGCGGACTAGGTTACTTAGTGACCCTACATTTTCCTTAGGTGTGAGTGTGACTGGTTGTTTGTTGGTGTGGCCCTGCGATGGACAGGTGGCCTGTCCTGGGTGTACCCAGCCTTTTGCCCGATGTCAGCTGGGATTGGTTCCTGCCCCCCCGGCGACCCTGTACGCAGGATGAATGAATGTGTTGACACATACTCTTTGATGGACATAATCTAATATGCAATTTGTCAGTTGCTGTACTTATTTCATCCCATGTCAAGCGCTGATGACAAATTATGTTGAATACTATAAGTTTGGTTAGCTGAAGTAAAGGAATAAAGGGGATTGAATAGGGTTGTTATAATACAATGTATTCCTAATTAACCATTTATAACAAACAAAAACTCGAAAAAGTAATTAATTACTTTTTGGACTATTCTATAGTTTGAAGTCGACCCAGTGGATGAACTGATGCTCTGGCTGGATGGTGATGCGGAGTAGGAGAATATGAATGCTAATAGGGCCGATTCATATGCTAATGCCGAGAAACAGCTTTCAGCTCTGGCTGATACTGTTGCTCCGAAAGGCCTGGCGGTTCTGGTATTAAGAATGCTGCTGACAGTACTTCTCCATCACACAGGCAGGTTCGGCCCAAGGTGATTTTCCTGTCATACCAAAGACGAGTAGTCCTACAGCTGTGGTGGGAAAACGGCACACATGCTGTTATAATGTTATGTTTAAATATAGGGAGATTTTCTCCTGTTGGTGAATGTTGAATGTGTGCTATCTGGGTAACCAGATAATTGTGTACATTTGTTACTGACAATTGGAATTGTCTGAAATATATATCATCTTTTTTTTTCTGCTGATACATAGAGTGGGGAGAACAAGTATTTGATACACTGCTTATTTTGCTGGTTTTCCTACTTACTAAGCATGTAGAGGTCTGTAATTCTTACCATAGGTACACTTCAATTGTGAACGATGGAATCTAAAACAGCAATCCAGAAAATCTCATTGTATGATTTTTAATACTTTATTTGCATTTTATTGCATGACATAAGTATTTGATCCCCTACCAACCAATAAGAATTCTAGCTCTCACAGACCTGTTACTTTTTCTTTAAAAAGCCCTCCTGTTCTCCACTCATTACCTGTATAGGTTTGTGCTAATGAATTGTGTGTTGGTTGACTGGAGAACCTTTTGAACTCGTTACCGGTATAAAAGACACCTGTCTACACACTCAATCAAACAGACTCCAACCTCTCCACAATGTTCAAGACCAGAGAGTTGTGTAAGGACATCAGGGATAATATTGTATACCTGCACAAGGCTGGGATGGGCTACAAGACAATAGGCAAGAAGCTTGGTGAGAAGGCAACAACTGTGCGCAATTGTTAGAAAATGGAAGAAGTTCAAGATGACGTTCAATCTCCCTCAATCTGGGACTCCATGCAAGATCTCACCTTATGGGGCATATAGATCATGAAGGAGGGTGAGGGATAAGCCCAGAACTAAAAAGCAGGACCTGGTCAATGACCTGAAGAGAGCTGGGACCACAGTCTCAAAGAAAACCATTAGTAACATACTACGTGGTCATGGATAAAAATCACGCCAGCGTATGTCCAGGCCCGTCTGAAGTTTGTCATTGACCATCTGGAGGATCCAGAGGAGGAATGGGAGAAGGTCATGTGGACAAAAATAGAGCTTTTTGGTCAAAACTCTACTCGCCGTGTTTGGAGGAAGAAGAGGGATGAGCACAGTGCCAAGAACACCATCCCAACCGTAAAGCATGGAGGTGGGAATATCATTCTTTGGAGATGCTTTTCTGCATAAGGGACAGGACGACTGCACCGTATTGAGGGGAGGATGGATGGGGCCATGTATCGCGAGATCTTGGCCAACAACCTTCTTCCCTCAGTAAGAGCATTGAAGATGGGTTGAGGCTGGGTCTTCCAGCATGACAATGACCCGAAACACACAGCCAGGGCAAATAAGGAGTGGCTCCGTAAGAAGTATCTCAAGGTCCTGGAGTGGCCTAGCCAGTCTACAGACCTGAACCCAATAGAAAAACCTTTGAAGGGAGCTGAAAGTCCGTATTGCCCAGCAACATCCCCGAAACCTAAAGAATCTGGAGAAGGTCTGTATGGAGAAGTGGGCCAAAATCCCTGCTACAGTGTGTGCAAACCTGATCAAGAACTACAGGATACATATTCATTCATTCATCACTTATCCTGCATACATGGTGGCAGGGGGCTGGAGTCAATCCCAGCTGGCATCGGGCGATAGCCGGGGTACACCCAGGACAGGCCGCCAGTCCATCGCAGGGCCACACATAGACAAACAACCAGTCAGACTCACATCCACACCCAAGGACAATGTAGGGTCACCAATTAACCTAGTCCGCATGTACAGGAAACGTATGATCTTTGTAATTGCAAACAAAGGTTTCTGTACCAAATATTAAGTTCTGCTTTTCTGATGTATCAAATATTTGTCATCAAATAAAATGCAAATTAATTATTTAAAAATCATACAATGTGATTTTCTGGATTTTTGTTTTAGATTTCGTCTCTCACAGTTGAAGTATACCTATGGTAAAAATTACAGACCTCTACATGTCACGAGGCGCGCAGAGAATCCAAGAATGGAGATGGAGGCAAATGCAGGGGTGCAGGGGAAAACTTTCATTAAACTATATGCAAAACAAAACCGAGTGCCGTGCAAACACAAAACAGGCAGCAAGGCAGCAAGGCAGCAAGGCAGCAAGGCAGCAAGGCAGCAAGGCAGCAAGGCAGCAAGGCAGCAAGGCAGCAAGGCAGCAAGGCAGCAAGGCAGCAAGGCAGCAACACTGACAATGACCCAACAAAGACAGGGAGAAACTGGCTGAACTAAATACACTGACTAACGAGGAGAACAGAAACAGGAGGGGGCAAAACACAGGTGAAAGAAATAAACTGAACAGAAGAGACCAAACAAGGACATGAAAACCCACAGACATACAATAAACATGGAACGGAACAGCCCCAGCAGGCCGGGACCGTGACACTTCATGCTTTGTAAGTAGGAAAACCTGCAAAATCAGCAGTGTATCAAATACTTGTTCTCCCCACTGTAGTTATGACCAAAAGTATTCATACACATGATTGAGCTACTGTATAGGGAATTTGTATTTGGCCAATAAGTTTCTTCTGGCTGGAAAGGACATAAACAAGTGAGAAAACGCGGAAAGACGTTGTACTGGAGATACAAATGAATAACATAACTATTTCTAAAGACCATTTTACATTTTCATGGGTATGAAAAATGTTGGACTTAACTGTAAGTTAAAACTAGATTATAATACCGTCAACTTAAAATATTATAGTTTTTTCAACCCAAAATGAAATGACACAGCCTGAGAAAAGGGAGAGGATGGAGGCAGGGACCGACAAAGAGAAAAACAGGAAAGAGTAGAGATACAGACAGTTGAAATGAATGCACAAGGGTCCACCAGTAGTTGATTAGCCTACTTCAAAAGCCCATGTTGTATCGCATTAACTTGCAACGCGGACACATTCACTTGTGCAATAGCAAACAAACAACAGATTATTATAATACAAATATTGTAGTAAACCCGAAGATGCGATTGCCATTTACTCATTGTTCTGCTCTGAAAGGCCGCGAAGGATTATGGGACATTCAGAAATCAGCACGAAAGCAGTGATATGGTGTGTTCATGTTTCATTATTCTAGATGATATGTGGTTATGGAAGTAATGGGTTGTTTGTGTTCAGGGGATTGGGACAGTGTTTTAACAACATGGTTATCGTGACCGAGCCTTGGCGTTTCTTGTAGAGATGTGTGGTGTAAGGAACACAGGAACTGTAAAAAAATACCGTCTCAATTTAACTCACCATTCTTCCACACAAGCTCGCTAGAAGTCAAACGATACAATTGTTAAAGTAGTGTTAATGATTGTGACAATTATATAAATTAACAATACTTTAACAATAACATCGTTTTGACTTTGCAAAATTGTATAAGACCCTGCCCATCCCGACCGGGGCGTTCCACTTTATTTTCCCGCGCTGATATTTTACCCTAGTCCGCACCCGGTAACCAGTAACCGGTCATTCAAGATTCCTGGATAAGGGAAACGGTTTGCAGGAAATAGTGTCATATTGTAGTTATGTATTGCCTGTTGTCTTTTCCTGAAAGAGTTTTCTTTAAAGAAAGTGGTTTGTTTCAGCAACATTAGTTAAATGGTTTGGTTTCAGAATGAACACAATGATACACCAAAAAGATAGAGTTGGGTTTCTATGTTTCTTAAGGGGATGTTACAATAAGTGTGCCTTGTAAATGAAAAGGCTTTTGTGGATTTGTTCCCTTTGAAAAGAGAGTGTACCAAACTGAAGTATGTGAGTCATAGTCCATTTCAGTCCAAAATTCTGATATTAAACAATGTTTATAATGCATGGATTCTTTAATAAGGAATAGAATATTTTGTCAGAGTTGCACTGGGAAGCCTGCTGCTGGTTGAAAGATAATTTAGGTTATTTGAGGTCACAATTTGCAGTCACATAGTGAGGCATGCACTGTTGGACTTCACTGATTTGTCAAGGGCAAAAAAGAATAGCGAAAAAAAGTGATTTTGAATGGGTTTATGTACAGATAATGGGGAGGTTTCATATAGTCTGACTCTGGACTGATTTTTCACTCTACATCTTGATCTCTTTCAGTCTCTCTCTTAGATTGTCACATGCATGGGAACAAATGAGAATGAATCAAATTTAGTGATTTCCAGGTTGCTGATTAATGTGGAGAGAGTACGTGTGTGTGTGTGTGTGTGTGTGTG
>JACXGJ010013755.1:0-15789 GCA_016801105.1 Esox niger | reverse complement strand
TACAGTACAACCTGCCTCTATGTGTAATACAGAGATATCCTGTAATTACAGTACAACCTGCCTCTATGTGTAATACAGAGATATTCTGTAATTACAGTACAACCTACTTCTATGCATAATATACAGATATCCTGTAATTAGTGATCGAGGTGGGTTGGTGACCAGATCTTAACCACATATTATCAATACTTAGAAGAACATATCCAATCTGTATCTTAACCACGTATAAAAAAACATTGAAATGCAACTAGTTCTCTGGCGTAATCTCTCACCTTATAGCTCAACTGACTTTCTGTTTCTGGTGTGGGTGGGTTTAAGAGTATCATTTCAAAAAACACACGTATTTCTGCCGGACAGGATTCTCAAACGAATAGCTTTGTTTAGAAGAGAAGGGAGAAAGGTCAGGAAAATAGAAAATCCTCTCATCGCCTCCCCGCCTTTCCTGAGGCCCTTAAGTTTGAGACGTATTTGTTCTCCCGTCAGAAACCTATTTCTCTAAAGGACTGTAAAGGAAGGAAAGGCGATAAGTGGACAGCGGGTAGATTTGCTTAGATATTGTAATCTAAATTGCTCTACTTTCACGTTTGATTTATCATGTTTCATAGCTTAATCACAAGGAGATTATACTGCCCGCAACGTCTGAGAACAGATTCATTCTAATAAGATTCTGGGATTTAGAGAATGTAACAAAATATATATGAATATATATATACATATATATGAATGTACAGTATTCAGAATTGTACTTCTTAAGGACTTGTAAATAAATGCTAGGTTTTGTGATTGAGCCCCATGTCTCAACCATGCAGTCATGACATGAGGCCTGAAGCGATGCAATGTGAAGAAATGAATTAAGTGGTCCTGGTTTACACTTATTATTCTGATATTGATCTGCACAATCTGAAATTTGCATTCGCACTTTTTCCCCCTCACATGGCCAATCAATAGGTGCTACTCTGTTGAGTTTTAAAAGCAGCGATTGACAGTGATGTATGGAGGTGCCAGCAGAGAGACCAATATAAAGACCAACTAGAGGAGAATGTAAAGACGAAGTAGGACACGGGTCAAAAATTAAATAAGGAATAACAAAGGGACAACAGAAAAAAGTGCTAAGACTTAAAGGCAAAAGCAATCAAATAAAAAGTGGTTTACCAAAAAAAGACGGGGAAACAGAAGGCAATTCACTGAAAGAGAGGACAGAAACACAGACTGATCTGACGTTATGAGAAGAAGCTGATGAAAGATAAAGGCCAGCCTTCAGGTTTGAAGTTCAGACACCCAGACAGGCAGCCCTTCATCCCTTAAACCGCTACCCAGAAGTAGAGCAGCGAAATGGGGGGGAGAGGAGGGACGGAGGAGTCGAGGGATGGAGGCAAAGGAGGGGGCTGGGATAAGCCTGGGAAGTGCTGAAGTATGGAGTTCTGGCTTGGGGGTGGGGACCGAGAGAGAACCAGACAAAGAGAGGAAGAGTGAGAGAATGACACAGAGAGAAAAAGAAAGAGGACTGAGAGAGATATATCAGGGTGAGCGAGAGCAAAAGACAAAGATATAGGAGGGAGATGCTGCAGATAGAGAGAGAAAGAGAGAGCGAGGGAAGAGTCCGAGAGGGAGTTTGTGTTTATCCGGGGAGAGAACAGGCACGAGTGCTAATCTTCTATAACAGGGAGAGGCATGAGTCAGACGGATTAGACAAGTGGAAATGTAAACCTGAAACAATGTGCTTCTGCCTCTACACTCCAGCTGCCCTCTGAGTGCTCACAAAACACAACTCCGAGATACAAAGCCAAAGGCCTGGACAATAACCATCGTCTGCGGGACGACTGGACCACGCTGCTAAGCCAGCTCACTGCTCAACTTAGATTAAACCAACCTTTTAAAACAGCAACGTCAAGCTTTCCCTCATTTGTGGTACTTCCAGAAGCAAATGGCATTAACTGACAATTACCCCTGCACCATCCGGCTCGTTTCACTGGAATCCAAAGAGTGAGGGTTAGAGGCGAAGCTGGGTATTGCGACTGGCGTGCGACATAATAACGCATGATGTGTTTGGTCACTGCTGTTTACACAGACCAAAGGAACGAGACACCGTCAGGATATTCCTGGATCATCGCTCACTCAATGGGTGGTCCGCTTTATCTGGTACCATCATAGTTAATGTTTTCCAATATGATCCACTGTCGTTTTTGGTTACTACATTTCAGTGTATTGAGGTCTGCTCTGTTCAACCAGAGATGTTGATTACTGGAGTTTTAATTCTACCTGAACAAGTAAAGGGGTTACCCTGCTGAGTTCATTTCATCGTTTTTTTTGTGAGTTCTAGTCAAACATATTCTGACTTATATCATAGATAAGTACCTTTTATCACTCATGACAAAATAGACATTAGCCATTCGTCATGTAACAATATATGTAGCTAGCTTCTGTACATGACAGAGTAGGTGAGGACTGCCATACAACAGTATTCAACTTGAGGAGAAATTTGGGACCGTTTAAAGCCTCAGACGTGCCGAGCGACAGTCCTGAAGGATCTAGATAACTTTGGCTGGTTGCAAACCCTTCCAAATGACGGGCAGATTGTCGGTGCTATCCCTAGTGATTCCCTTTGACACCGGCACTCCAGGTTCAAAGCCCCGTCGTTTAAATGAGGTCAAGGCTACAGGATCTGAACTCTCTCCTGCCGTCACAATCTTTTTCCTGCGCTGTCATCATCCGACATCTTTCCTTCCACCCCATTGCTCTCACCGACTTCCTGTTTTGAAAAACACGAGCCGCCGCCTCCTCATGCATATGTAAGCCCACCGCAAAAAGGTAAGTTATTAATGTTAAATTGCATTCTCAAAGAGCTCATGAATTGGTAATAAGCAACTGGTCCGGGCAAGGCGCGGAGTGTCAGATTCACTACGAACGCCGCCCAAGAGAAGAGGACGCACAGCCGGTCGCGGCGCCCGTAGCTCCAGACGATGCGCGGAACAGGCCGGTCTGTTCCCCTTAAGGGGGCGTTCCGTCCTGGCTGGGTACCTGCTGCACAGCTCCCATGGGAAACCATTGTCTCAAACACACACACACACAGCAGAAAATTCCAGCCTACAGGAATAGCCCAGGGAGAAACTTACAAACACACACGAAAACTTTTCAAGAACTTAAAATGGTGCTGCTTAACAATACATGCAGGGCTGGGGATTTTGTCGTGTGTCTCCAATATGTCGCCCCCTAGGTAATACGCTTTTCTTATTTCCTCATCCCAGCCCTCTTACTCTCTATTCCTCCTAGACTTAATTAGTGGGGGCGTCTGTCGAGTGACAGCATCGTTTCTGTTCCTCTCACGTTTTCTTGGTCTGCAACAGCGGCGCGCGTTGCAAGGACGACATGGCCCCCCCCACCCCACCCCACCCCACCCCACCCCCACCCCAACACCCAGCTCGTCGGCGCGCCCATGTTCTGAACCGCTCTACCCGGAGTCAGAGCACAGTGGTGCAGCACGGGGAGGGGTCAAAGGTTGATACGAGCCAACCATCCAATTTCACAGCTCCTGCCTCCGACAGACACGCGGCAGTCTGAGTGGGACCCCTTCTACCCCCTTCTCTGCATATCCTCGGGAAACCGCTCTGGACTTAATCACACCTTAATTAGCCAAGCACTTCGGGGATAATTGGCAGCTCAGGCAAGGCCCTGAACCTCTTCGGCTGGACACAGTCAATCACATAAGGGGATGGAGGCAGGCTAGGGGAGACACCTGCTGAACCCACCAGACGAGACACCTGTGTGTGTGCCTGTGTGTGCGTGTGTGTGTGTGCGCATTAGAGGTGCAATGGTCTAGTTACGGGCAACCAAGGAGAAAGTCATCCACAGCTCTCCTCGGCATCCACTCCAACCTTCAGCCGACTTTGTTTCCCCTTCCCTTCATCCTCCCCCTGTTCTGGCCCAGTCCGAGGTGCGCCAAGGTCCGCTCGGCGGCATTCAGGGGCTCGCTGGCCCAAGCACCTGACCCTTTTGCCCTTCCTACACTCTTTTGGGTGGTGTGTTTGCATTTTATTAAAACCGCATGTGTGAAAAATTGCCCTTGCTCTGAACCCAGCCAGCGGTCGAGCATCCTTTAGGTGGAGTACTCCACAACCCCCCCCCCACCGGGTCCGTGGGTGGCACAGTTTGGTCTGTCGGCGAGTCAGGAGGCGGAGGATCACATAGCAGGGAGCCACACGGAGGTTTTAACCATCACATGGTGAAATATCCACACAGTGCACTTGCCAGCAGAACATACATCCTGAGTTGGAAAGTGATGAATATCAGTCGATATTATGAAGTTGGGAGTTTAATACGTGCATCAGTAGAGAAAGGAACTAACCAGCTGTCGTCAAGCTCAAAGATCATGTGATCTGGAACAAACTGGTTGAGAGGCACTAACTAGTTCACGCTTGTCTGGCATGATGAGCGGGTGTGTTGTCGGCACGCATAAATAATGTTCATTCACTAAAGAGCCATTTGGTATGTTACACATTTGGTGAGGTGAGTTAGAAAAGTGAAACGAGTAAAAATGTCAAGGGGGAAGAAGTGGTGGCCTTTTTCATTCGGAGCACCTGGCCTCTAAGAGGTCTGTGCCAGGCCGTGGGGGCTTGGCAGGAACGGGGTGGTATTTGTCTTGAATACCGTATGTTACAGGGTCACTCTCCCCGAAATGCCAAGCTGTCTATGCCAACTTAATGCTACTTTCACAGAGGGCAAACACTTACCAGCATTTTATCAAAGTCAACACAAAGTCATCTTAATGCGCGAGTGATCAAAGAGCCAACGTTCGTCAAGACGTTTTTACCTGATTCTGCCGGTTGTAATGTGGTTCTGTTGGGTGTACAGGGCACACTAGAACATCCATGCTCCGTCTTTACAGTCCCAGATGACACTGACAGAGAGAAATGTGTGTGTGTATATGTGAGTTGGGCGGGGGTTGTTCCCTGTGGGAAGAGTTGTCAGTTTCCCCCACTGCTCGTTTTGGGTCTGCTTAACAGACATGAGGTCTTTCTCTCCTCCAAGGCTATGTCAGTCTTCACGCCCCACAAAGGAACAAAAATGAAATGTCAACAGAGACAGTGCCAAAGGAACCAAACACTCTGAGTATTGAGAACTAATCGAATAGACTGCTCCGTCTCAACACTGGACAGCGCTGCGTCTAAGACACTGGACTGAATATCAAACACAAAAATGAAAGATAAAGAATCTAATATGCAACGCTGACCAGTTGACACTACTGTGATGTATGGATATGTGTTTTGAAGGGCCAAAAAGTAATAAAAAAACAATTATGATCTCGGCCAACTCAATCTCGTTGTCAGTGTTACGATCCAGAGCGCATCGAATGGTCTGTGGAAATAAAATCAATGGAGTTACTCAACTCTGAGCTGTGTCAATCCGGAGAGATTGGAGCGCCAGTAGATTTGGGCAGTTCACTGCCACCTAAGAACATTCAGGTCAATAGCACTAATGGGAAAAGTTTGGTGGAGCAAGCTAAGGGAGGCCCAGTCAAGCCAGTCTCTTCTGAAAGCACATTAAGAGATTGTGTTTATCACTGACTGTGATCAGGGGAGGCAGCGAAACATTCAACCTCTGACGAAAAGGAAAGCTAAAAGAAATGTTGTGTTTTTTTTGGTTTGTCAGCCATTTTTCTGACCGTTTTTTGTCTTTCTCCGGTCTCTTTTTTATTTCCACATGAACGTGAGGGAATTTCATAATTTCTCGGGGAACGTGAGCGGCAGCCTATCCCAATAAATCTGCCACTTCTGTAATGCTATCCTACATTAACCTGTATGCCGTCCGGTCACCTCTCCCTCCATCTCCCGATGGATCACTTGGGCTTGTGTTTCCCAGAGCTGTAGGTGCGAGGCAGCAACTTCAGTGACATTTACCGGGTCACAGAATATTGACTAAGGAATGAAAGACACTCCAACCGGGTGGACGGCCAGGGCGGGTTGTATCGTTTGATCGCCTGGTGCCATCACGGCAAACAAAGCCCCAAGCCCTTCAGCAACAGAGCTCATATTGTGCTGCAAACAGCACCGAGATCAGTCTGCATCGCTCCTATTGATTTGGAGTTCAGGGTCTTGATCTTGACAAGCTCCCTCTGGAATACCATGCACTGGTGTGCCTGTGCGGTTGCCTGTCAAGATGTGGTTGTCATTCTGCCTGCTGTAGAGCCACAGTGCACTCAACGATGACAGAGGTGGTGGCAGATTGGGGGTGTGGGTGTAGAAAGGCCCTGCGTGCTGAATGTGGTCGGGTCGCTGTCTTTTTCGCTGACAGGTCAGCAAACTGTTTATCATCCCCAGGACATCGAAAGGTGAATGTTAAATTGTTACGCCCACTTCACGGTGAAAAGGAGAGACATGAGTGGGAGGTGTTCACAAACTGTGCCCAACCTGCAGGGGTGTAGATTTAGGGGCGTATGGGGGAGGTTCTTAACCCCGCCAATATTACAAACAAGTCAGTTTGACATCCCCCCACCGGGTAAATTGTGAAAATCCCGATCCTGACCCCCGAAATATGCAACAGAACAGCTGCATCACTGGGAACATTCCAGAAGCAACTACACTTGAGGCCCGTCAAACAGTCCAGATCTCGCACAGCAGACTTGGTAATGTAGGGCGAGTTATTTCAGCGTGACTGAACCCACAACGTGCAGTTTGGACCACGTCACCACAGTGTGCGCTTTGCTACATTTTGTTAATCCTATCATGTCCAATCGGACACCTCACACAGCGAGGACCGCACCTGTTCTCCAAATCGACAGATGATTCTGTAACTAATCAAATCATTAGGTGGATGATTCTATTTACCTGTAGCCAGAACTGCATTTGTTGGCTCAGAATCTTCGCTGGTAATTTCGAATCATGTAGAATCCCGGCAGGGCGAATCTGTGCTTACGCCTGAAGCCGGACTATTCCAGTAAAACCACGCTTGGCGATAGATTCAGATTGACAATGCAATTTTCCTAATTTAATTTCTCTGCGTGATTCTTTTCATATGTTTTTGTTTGTTTCCTGTAATACTGTCCCAGAGTGTTTTTTTTCAGGAAGTCTTATTCTCACTATTGCCATGATTCCCAGTCATTGACAGAAACTCAGTTTCTCCTTCTTAGTACTATTGGCCTATCTTTCTGATTGCGTGCACAGATGTGATCCTGGCACGGTCAGGCCTTGGGTTTGTGTTGTCAGATTGTGAGCATTTATACTGACAACATCTTTGCACACACAACCGTGAGAGAACGTGCAAATGTTTCTCAGAAGAACATTTGTCAGATTCTGCTTCTCCAGTGTGCACGCCGCACACACACACACACACACACATACACACACACACACACACACACATACATACACACACACATACACACACACACACACACATTAGCATGAGCTAATCCCAGCGGCATAATCAATGCGGAAATAGCCCGGCATCAGCAGTATGACAGAATGCAGCAACCTGGTAGCATACAAAATGAGAGTAGCGGAGCGAAACAAAACCCAAGGATTGGGAACCTTAGCAAATAAAGGTGGGAAGGGTCAATACGCTTTATCGATGATTCTGTGAACACTCCCACTTCAAAGACTCGTTCTTCTCATCCCCTTTCCCTTCCCTTGGCTTTCATTCTCTTTTCCCAGCCTAGCAGAGGGAAGGGAAGCGGTTGCCTAGGTTATGTCAAAGGTACTCCTATCCGTGAATGCTAATGCTATATCCTTGGGAGCTAACTTTGTTGTGCTGCATTTGAAGTTCAATACAGACCCCCCTCCAGTGTCAGAGCCCCCGTGATCGCAGAGGGACTGGAGGCATGTAGATGTAGACGGCACGCGCACGCGCGCGCGCACAGAAGAATGCAACAAGGCACACACACTTATACACTGTTTACCTCACAACTTTCCACTGTGTTGTTTTCCAAAACCGATCGTCTCCCAGGGGGGTAATCATCGTGTTGTTTACCGAGACAAAGGAACAGCCTCTACCCGAACATACGCTGCCAATTGATGTTTGTCAAGCTAGCCGTCCAATTACTTAGCCACTTATCCATAGAACAACAGACATGGGTTCAGATAACATTCGGTTTTCTTCCGAGTACATTGAGCGTTTGGTGAATCCTCTCCGGTGTGTGACATATGGTGCGGGTTGGTACGTTTGCACTGGATCTTGGGCACCAGGCAAGCTCAGACACAATCACAGCAAAAGTTTCCGAGACAACACGAGAACTGCTTGAACCTTTGTCTGTACCAAAACCAAGCAAGCGCAACCAGATAAAGAAGCTAGCACTTCACTAACATGGAACCAGAAAGTGTTCGGGAACCCAGGTGGAACGTTGTCTAGCAAAGGTACCGCAGGCAGGAGGAGGTACGGAGGGAGCAAGAAAAGAACAACACATACTCTGTACGGTCGAGAAGCAACACAGGGCACCATTACGTGTCATCCTCCCCTGGGATGGAGCATGATGGGAATTGCGGTTCAGCGCCACTACTCAGAGACACTCTCTCGCACAAGACTGTCACGGCTGCTGCATTCGTGTGACAGGTGGGCAGCAAGTCACGTCTCAGATGTGACATAAAGGGTGGGATGAAAAGACGAGGAGGGCTGCTTTACTGTACCTCGACGACGTGTACTTGAGTCGCATTTTAATCCGATCGCCCCGTCGTTGCGGGGACTATCTTGGAGCGGTCCGTGTGAAAAAAGGCTAATCTGAAGCTAATCATATCCGCTTTGACATTCCACCGACCGATAGGAAGAAAATGTAATTACTGTTCACACAACGAGTCACGTTTCCTGCCACCGCAGCATCACGTTTCCGCTGAGCGGAGCCGGCTCGAATTAGAACACAGCATCTGTACGTCGAGTGTCTGTGTCTGTGAACAGATGGTAGAGTGCGTGATATTGCCATATATGCTTATCAGCTTTAGGTTTGGCATTTGAGTTGTATTTGATTGTGTGGGCCTGATGGCTAAGGAAACAGTTCTATACAGTATATTAGAATGGGGGCGGGGTCTTCTGGCCAACACACCCCCGTTAAAGTCTGTTCTCAATAACAAACCAATTGGGTGGCCCTCTGCCATACACCACAACCCTAAGGTACCAGCGCAAACAAAAAACACATAACGCTGTTATATAAGTTCTGCTATAAGCCGGCTCGTTTGAATCCTGAATACTGATAGGCTGACAGCCGGGGTATATACATATGACACATTTGACACAGGTGTGACCTCGTCACTTTTTTTCTGCACCGATCGCGTTAGTAGCCAGTTTATGATCGCAATATGGCATCTTTAGGGGTTTTGGTGCCTGAGAACTGTGATACCTGGTCCCTAAGAACAGCTCTTAGCTACGACATATCCGTTATATGCCACACAGCCCTTGTGCTTAATTGCTTCAGTAATGGGTTGTCCCAAGCAGTTTATAAATAGAATAATGTCATGAATCTACACTACATGCCTAATCTTGTCCCTCACGTTACAGAGATAATACATCGATCTGTTCTTGTGTCTAGAGTATAGGCATACTTTTATTATGTCGTATTGAACTGTTTGAAAGACCAAATGGGAAATGGCCATATGGTGATATGAGCAATGTGAAAACAGTCTCCCGTTTTATCCGTTTAAAGGATATGCCTCACATTGCTTAAAAAACATTTGAAATGCTCTGAGTGAATTTGAATATGACTTAAAAAGCTGATCTTTCACAGTGTTGAGTTGGGAAAGGTGTTGTAGGTGTGCATGTGTGTGCTTGCATGTGTGTGTGTGTGCTTGCATGTGTGTGTGTGTGTGTGTGTGTGTGTGTATGCATGTGTGGGTGTTTGAAGGTTTTGAAATCTGATGTCATTTAACATTTATTCAGTAGAGGTTAAATTAAGGATACATTTCATTGCTAAATAAACGTTACATGGTGTTGGATTCCAAAAACTCATTGCAAAGGCCATTTCGAGTCTCATGCATGTGTGCGCACGTGTGTGCGTGTGCGTGTGTGTGTGTGTGTGTGTGTGTGTGTGTGTTTGAGCCTGTATGTTTCTTCTGTGTTCTGAGCAGGCCTGATAACCAGAGCAGAATATACGGTCACCTTACTTCTAGATTAAAGGTTGCTGCTTCTTAAAGTGCTTTAAAGACGAAGGTTTTGTCCTCGAGTGGGAGAAAAGAACACAGGCCAAAAAAGCTGTTTTTTTATCAGTCACCGCCAGAACTCCAAATTGTTCTATTTTTCTTCTGATTAGGCTTATTCCTAAGGTTCTGTAGGTGAAGTGCCTTGAAAGATAATAAAGATATTAAGATCATATTCAGAAATCTCTGCCAAGAAAGGAAAGCTTTACAAAACAAACAAAACAGTCCAACTTTGTAGAAATTCATTTTCTCTCTTTTCATAGTCCTTTGGCTTTGGCTTAAAGTCTTGCGTGCCTATTCTGATTATTTGATTTGCTCAGGTTATGTTTCCTCTGATCAGGTATATAACAGTCTGTATAAAACATGTTAGAGCTCTTGATGAATGTTTTCATTTCTACAAAGCAATAATGGCCATTTTCAAACTCAAACATTTTTCTGGCAATTGCAGGACCAAAATACCCTCCCTCTGTGAGGAAAAAGGACAGAGAGCAAAAGAAAACATAATAAAATCAAACGAATAGTGGTATATGCCTGTATGTGGCTGTTTTAGTTTATTTTTCCGCAGGCTATTGCGATCAGTTCTGTACTCCATGTCCAAGCTGTCACCCTCTGTCAGCCATTGTCCTCAGATCACAACACTTAGAGGACCACTGTGGCCCCAGGTGTCACTTAAAGTCCAGGAAATTACACTGTTACACTGCCAATGTCACACTGCCAAAGAACAATGGCAGTGATAAAAAAAACTGCATTCAGCCATTATAATTACAATACCTATAACTGTGACTTAATCAAATGGCCACCTTTGTAGATCCAATTGTGAATCAAATTCCAAAACAACCAATAAAGAGGTTTGTAAAAGGCTACAATTTACAGTATGGTCTTTATTGAAGCCAGGGGCTTATCACACAGGAAAATGACAGAGAACTGAACTGTGAGTGTGGTAGTGGTCAGTAATAGATAGTACTGGTCAGTATAAGGTAGCATTGGTCAGTAATATGTAGCATTGGTCAGTAATGGGTAGTATTAGTCAGTAATATGCAGCATTGGTCAGTAATAGGTAGCAGTGGTCAGTAGAGTTTGTCAGTAATAGGTTGTAGTGGTCAGTGATAGTTTGAAGTGGTCAGAAGTGTTGGTCAGTAATATGTAGCGTTGGTCAGTAATCGGTAGCGTTGGTCAGTAATCGGTAGCGTTGGTCAGTAATATGTAGTGTTGGGCAGTAATATGTAGCGTTGGTCAGTAATCGGTAGTGTTGGTCAGTAATCGGTAGTGTTAGTCAGTAATAGGTGGTGTTACTCAGTAATAGGTAGTGTTGGTCAGTAATAGGTAGTGTTAGTCAGTAATCGGTAGTGTTACTCAGTAATCGGTAGTGTTAGTCAGTAATAGGTGGTGTTACTCAGTAATAGGTGGTGTTACTCAGTAATAGGTGGTGTTACTCAGTAATCGGTAGTGTTAGTCAGTAATAGGTGGTGTTACTCAGTAATAGGTGGTGTTACTCAGTAATAGGTGGTGTTACTCAGTAATCGGTAGTGTTAGTCAGTAATAGGTAGTGTTGGTCAGTAGTTTTGGTCAGACAAAAAAACTAAAGCAGAATGGTTCCAAATGTTGCCATTAGGGGCATTTCCTGTTGTGTATTTGATCTTCCAATATATCCCATCCATGAGGTTAAATGTTTATTACGGTTGTAAAGGTTTACTTAAGAAAACCGGAAGATAGTTGTTCTGAATGTTTTTTGAAGGTGCATTTGCCTGTGTGTGTTTCATACTGAAGAACAAGGAGAAATTAGAATGATTACGACTGAAGCTTAGTGTGAAAACGTGTGCAGGGTTGTTCCTCCCACAAAGATAACAGACCCATACAGAGAGAATGCTTCGGGGGTGAACAGAGCAGTAGATCGTCTCACATCTGCCCAACCAGCCCACAAACAGTATGTCGAGTTGAGTCATTTTGGTGTGAAAAACTCCTTTTCAATTTTCTAAAAGAGCAAGAAAGTACAGTGATTTTAGAAGCTTGCGCTTGCTGACCCCGTTGTCTGTCCACTGGGAATCCAGACATCATCTGCATTGGCAAGACAGCAGGTCTCAACGTGATGAAAATGTACAGCTACATAGCAAAGGAGTTGCACTATGCGCTTTGGACATATTGCAGAATGAACATAGAGAACAGCTGAAATTCTACATGTAGTTTTGTATTATGCCTTTCAACCACACACTAATAAATCTTAAAATAACTCAGAAATGTCTAGCCATATCTAAGAAATTCATCAAGTTTTACATATTTCAAAGAAATCATCCATTTCAAACTAACACTAAAGAATCATAAATTGCCACTTCAAACCAATACCTAACTCCATACCAACACACACTAGGCAATCATCCATATCCAACTCACAATCATAAATCATCCATTTCAACCTCACACTAAGACATAATCCCATTCCATTACCAACAGAATCAATAGTGTAATTTAACTGATTTTGTGATTACATTTCTGTTTAATTACCAGCGTCTAGACTTTTTCACTCTACTTCTCTTGCCATTTGTCTTTCTATCTTTCTTTGTCTTTCTGTCTGTTTTCTTGCACACATAAACGATCACACACGTTTCCCTCCCCTGTCAAAGATAAATAAAGATTATCGCCCCCACCGAAACTTGGCCCAATCACATATTTCCAGTGGTATGTTGATATTCTATCACATGAAGCTATTTCTGGGAAAATACACTCAGTGCATATCTCTGATTCCAATAGCTATTGAAACTACATACAATGAAAATGTGAATTCACAGAGGGAAAGATGTATTTTTAAGGAAATAAAAGTAGGTTGCATGTCCAGCAATAGCTCTGCAAGTCAATTACAAATCTGTCAACAGTATTAAAAAAAGGCATTGGCAGTTGGGTCTGAGAATGAGGGACAAAGAGAAAGGAATTTACGCTTAAAAGACAACACTTTTTAGCGTCTGCAAAGTCGCCTTTTGCTGGATACCTCAACATCCAGCTGATAGCCCGGTTTGACATGGTTAAAGACCGGAGTAAAAGTACAGCTGGGATCCATAGGATTTTGGACGTCCTCGTTTATTCTACAATGTATTTTAATGCTGCAGGTGATGGCGAATACACTGTGTGCATAGTACGCCCCAGTGAAGGGCAGAAAGCATCACACTGACACCCCCCAAATATCCCTAATGAGGCCTCACGCGGAGAGGTGAATCACGGCAACAATAATTCCATTAAAGACATTTGCATTTGCCCGATTAAGATCACAGTACAATGTAATTACTGTAATTTGATTGGAGCGACGTATCCATATTAGCCGTCCAAACCCAAAACCCTGGAGAAGGGGACCGAACAGCAGGAGTGACACACAGATGACTTTAAAAGTCCATGACAGCAGTTTGCTCCGGCTTTATCCGTGGTCCTTGAGTTAACCCGTACTGTCTGCTGGAGCCATTGCTTCAGACGGGGTCTAACATTGTTCAGTTCGTTCATATGTGATTTCAAAGCATTAATTTGGCAAATGTGTGGGGTTCAATTGCTTTGTTTGACCAATGCAGCTTGGCCATAACACACAGAGAAATGCATATAGTCTTCGGGACCTTCTGAACCAGAAACGGAACTGGGCAAGCCTACTTCAACCGGCCCCGCAATAAAAAGTGATGATTGTTGCCTTCACTGGATTCAAACCCAGATCTCCCAGGTGAGTTGCTGTGTCTTTAACCACTACGCCACAGCTGTACGTTTGTCCAATGTCAGTATAGCGTCTCGAAATGAGATCATTTTGTCACGCATTAACATGACACTGTTACAATTTCACTAGACAACATTACGCGTTGTGTTGAACTGACTAAGGTTTCTTTCTAAGTATCCGTCCACCACAAATAGCATCTGTGAACTGTTCGGCTTTTGTCACAGGCCGTTTTAACAGCTTATTAGCCAGTAATAGGCTTATTAGTATCTAACTTACTGCTTGAACTGAACAGAGCCAAAGCTATTTCATGGCGCAAAAAAATTCATTTTTCTTTCATTCGTAAATGACATCAATACAATAACTATCAATATTGGAGACAATAGCTGACTTTCGTCAAGTGAAAAAACGAGGGCATCACGGAAACCCCTACTCTTTAACTGCCCAAGGGGTTTTTATCTAGCCTACATTACCCCAAAAATAATGCACAGATGCATATTTTGAAAATCCACCACGAACGGTTTTATTTTAGGCTTACTATAACACAGCTATTGAAGGTTGTAGCCAGAAAAGTTTGTATTTATCTGGGAACGAATCCTAATGCATTATTTGCTTTGACTGTGATGAAATTCAAATTCGGAACCTATATGTTGCAGGGGTGTCTCTCTAATCACGTGGCTGTTTAACAAGGGCCAGTCAGTCAATCAGTCAGTCAGTCAGTCAGTCAGTCAGTCAGTAAGTCAGAGACATTCACTCTTACGTGGTTTGGCAAAAATGACAGATGTGCTGGTCAGTCTGGAGCCCAATTGCTCCTGGACGATTTCTGGTTCCGGTCCACCCCTGGGGAAGACACACACACACACACACACACACACACACACACACAAAGCCTATTGGACATAGATACGAGCCGTCTGGTGTGGCGTCTTATAACGCAGATTCATTATGTATGTGAAAGTCATTTTCCACATCATGTTGTATGGGGACCACTCCAAAGAAGTGGCATTCCACTTTTCATAATCCACTTCAATCCTGATTAAAGGGACTATCCAATTGGAATCAAATGTGTTATTCGAAAGCCATAGGGAATGAAAATGTCATGCCCATTGCTCAAAACAACGTCAGGTTGGTAGTAAATTATCTGCGCGTGGAAGACGAGTGCCTCTCATGCAGCTCATTTCATAATTCAAAATATATTATAAGTGGCACCACCGTGAAAATATATGTTTCCCAGTAAATACTGTCCGGCACTCAGTAATTCAATTCACTCCATAGATGGAATTTTTACTGCGGAGCATCAGTAGCTAATTTCCTCAGGGAAATTAATGGTCCCCGCTCTTAGCGTGAGGAGGTGTTGGGTGAATGCTGACCACTGTCTCAGGCGAAAATATTGACAGTCGGTAGAACGAGCTGGCCGCGCTTTCGGCTCTTTCCACGTGACGGCTGAATTACGCCCTTTGCCGGAGCATGCCGCGCGTCTGGCATTCAAAACTCCCCTCGAGTTACGCATTTACATTAGCAGAATGTCCGGGACGATACGCTACAGAAGAGGAGCGAGGGGGAGGAGGTGCTGGCCCTCGGAGATGGGCTCTTATTGTGGAGCACAGCCTCCAGTGTATTCTGTATTCATGCATTCCGACAACAGCGGCCTTATGTGCCACGCGCTGTAACGGGTATAAAGGGTGGCATTTTCAAAGGTGCGTAGGGAATTGCGGTTGGCATTCTGGACCAAGACTGGTTAATTCATGTGCGCCCCCCCCTTCTGCTGCTCTTTCTTCTGTCCCCTCACTTACCCCGTACCCAATTCCCTCTAGCCTCCCTCTCCCTCTTCCTCTTCGCCACGCCTTCCCAAAAACACGACGTCAGTACCGTTGGACGGGTTGCCTGGCTGGCACCTGCTCTAAGGGTGCCCATTCCCAGGAACATCCAGTGCCACACCTGCTCTAATGGGGCCCATTCCCAGGAACACCCAGTACCTCACCTGCCCTAATCGGGCCC
>JACXGJ010013754.1:0-15792 GCA_016801105.1 Esox niger | reverse complement strand
AACACACAAAGACAAAGGGAGCAGAGGGAACATATATACTGAGGGGAATGACTAAATGATGATCAGGTGCGCTAAACGAGACAACAGGTGCAATGAGATGATGAGATGGGGCGATGGTGTCAGAAGGTTGGTGACGTCGACCGCCGAAGCCCGCCTCCTGCAGGGGGAGGATGGGCAGTAGATGGCGTGGTCGTCACAGGTGCCAGCACTATGTCTAACCCTTTGGTTTCTCCAGGAAGTCCCTCTAGACAAAAAGTCAAGCCCCTGACATTGACTGCCCAGTAATATTGCCTGAATACATGTAAGCCCAGCCCTTTTGAAGATATGCTCTATATGGTGAGGTCTATAATGTTCTTTAGTAAGTTGAAATAGAAGAGTAAAATATATTTTCTTGCATTCTAGAAGCGCTTACTGCAATCAAAATCCAACCATTCTGCTTCGACTATCTACTCAATCTTCAAGTATCTATGGACAATATCTGCTGAGTTGAGATCAATACTAGACCATTGTTTTTCTCAGGATATGGCTGACCATAAGTATGTCCAGTACAGTGTTGTACTTGGAGAGCTGTGTAATTCCTGACTAGTGCAATTTTTGCCTGATAGTTATGCCAGTTTTCTTCTTTTTCTTCCAATAAATAAATACATACTTTTCATTTATTTTTGTTAATTCAGTCCGCTTTGGATCAGCTGACATACTAAGCTCATTTGAACAAAGTGCTGGGCAATCAAAAAGAATGACAGTTTCACTGACCACCAGGTCATCCATAGATTGTTGATCCAAGGATTCAGGTAGGTTTGTGCTAACAGTGTTGCTGCAATAAGTTGAAGTGATGGCAGTAACACAAGTAGCAATATCTCCATCACAGGATTTATTTGCAGTTTTATGCTCAAAGAAACTAGTGAGCTTCTGCAAAATCTTCATTTTGCATTTCAACTAAGATACAAGCACTTAATTTTGCTAGTTTTCCTTGACTGAAGTGGGCTTAGCTAGATAATTTGCTATGGTTGCTCAAATACGTCATGAGGCATGTTGAATAAAATTACAGGGTTTGTGGTGTATCCAATCTAAGATATAGTGTGTATGTACACTAATATAAAAATGACAGTATGTTACTTGCATTTATTTATATTTAGTGTCAACTTGCAGTTCTGCTCATAATACCTGCTACCAGGCAGCATGTGAGGCACACCCCACAAAACATCAAGTCATTGCTTGCTGTCGGTGTAAGATCACCTGTTTGTTTTATTTATTGACGTTACCCTACTGATAAAATGCATGTGGAAAAGACATGGTCGTGATTTGTGTAGATCTGCAATAAAAATATTAGGGGGGCATCTGGTCAACATCTGATCTAGGTCATCTGCGAGTAGGAATAAAGTATTTTCTGTTTCATGAATCCACTTCACCCTGTAGAGACCTTTTCTTCACAGTCTGGTCACCCTGTTTCATCACATAATGTGCAAGCTAGAATAATCTTCCTATCCACTCTTGTACATTTCCGCTTAACTGCGCTGTTCCTGGACAGACCATCTTGAGTCACAACGCGGAATAATGTTTAGCTAGTTCAGGCGGCTCGCTATACTTCCAAGCAGCGATGAACACACTCACAGAAAGCAACCTGTTTTTTAAGTAATTATGCAGGGGATAATGTTACCTTGTCAACTTTGGTTTCTTGTAGCTTACTAAGGTAACTAGCTAAGTGAGGGGAGTTCAAATTTGTGTCACATTTTTCACCCCTGATGAGTTTGCAACCCTATAAGTGATGTTAGAAATCAGCCATGTCGTATAGTGGTAGTAATAATAACTCGCGTACTCAGCCATGTCCTATAGTGGTAGTAATAATAACTCGCGTACTCAGTTGTCAAGGGAGAGAGTATTCAATTGTTTATTGCAGCATATTGATAGTCTATTAGCACATGATGTTACAGGCTCAAACTCTTACCTACTCTCTTTGTCTATCTCTACTCTCTCAACTGGAATGTGGCGTTCAAGCTGTTAAATACCGTGAGGGGTGTGTTTACCTAGCAAAGCCAAGACACTAACCCCCACACCAAATGGTCTATGCATACATTCCTGTTGTTACCAGAGCCCAACAGGCCGAATCTTAACTTTCTGTTATTCTCAACATCTAAACACAATCACTTCTAATGAACTATACATTCATATTGTAGTTGTTAATGCTCAGATCCTACAGTGAGAAGTCCACATAATGCTTTGTAGGTTAACAATAAAACCTTATAAAAAGCTGATTGATATTGGGCATGAAAAGTAAATGAATTAAGCTTGAAACAATGTATGAGAGCATTAACAATCTCTGTATGGAAATGTGATGCTCCATTGCAGATGGGTCTCACACACCGTGCCCATGTCTCCTTATAAGAGTTTTCCATGTTACTGTCATTGACTCTATGAATAGACCCACGGTTGGAACATACCATTGTGAAGAAGCCTATCTACCTGATGATACACATGTATTTTAGTTCTATTCTCTTGTTAGAGGACTGGTACTTTGTTATCTTGTGCTATATGAGGTACTGTATAACAAGCCGTTGGTATCAACTATCAAGGGGCCCCACACAACCTGATAAGCGTGTGGACCCAGGAGCTTAAGGGGGGACACTACCAGGCCATGTAAGGTTAGGAAATAGAATACATGTATGTGATTGGAAGACACACCGATATTGAAGGGGATGTGCTGGAGGATAATGGACTGTGTAATGATTGGCTATGACCACTGAACGCCTCCTATGTGTACTGGCATAAAATACTGTGTTAGCTTTGTATTCATTGGAGAGAAAACGAAAGAACTATGGAAGGTTAATATTGTTGCCTCATGCTGAATAGAGATGGCTCTCCCCTGACTTCTGGTTGCATTCATTTTGTCCATAGATCAAAAATGGACAGAATCAGGCAGATTGGTGTAGAGGCTAATACTGTATCAGGGTAGACAGAGAGATCAACATTGCAACAGGATAATTGTGAAGTAAAACATAAGCAAGGATTCATTTTTCTGCATTAATCTGATGCAGTCTGAAGTTGAACTTCTAAAAGGTGCGATCTTTACCAGAAGGTAATAGTTCAATGCATCTGCAATGAGAAGGCATACTGCTGAGAGAAAGTAGGCTTGAGAAACTCAACAGAACACAGAGGTACTAATTAACTCTTGAGCACAGGTGTAAAGATAGAACACACATCCTGTCTATGCCTCCTGCTAGGAGTTGCCCATGTAACTGTCACAGGCTTGAGGGATAGGACCATTGACCATATGTTGGAACAACCCATACAAAGGTCATTTAGGCCTTTCTTATTGGAGGGTATTTGGCTGGGTTTGACCCTAGGCCGCCTCCCTTGTATAATAAGTACTGTGGAAATTCCTGTATTCTTGGGAGAAGCACAAAGGAACATCAACGTCTCATGCTGAATAAAGATGGCTCTCCCCTGACTTTGGTTGCATAACTTTTGTTCTTGAACATCATCAGAACAGGAAGCTAACACTGCTGAATAAATAAGTAAATAAAAAAGTTTAATGAAGACAAAACTAACTCGTACATACAGAAATTAACCAAGATAATTTAACTACTGATAGCTGTAGTTAATTTTTTTTATAAACTGTCAGTAGTTATGGCACAATTATAACAGGAACTCCAACTCACCTTCAAGTTTTCAATGCACTGCTTATTCAACACAGAGCCATGCAACTGTTGGTTTTTGAAGCTTCGGACGTCACATAAACACCTGACTGTTTTTTTATTAAAAAAATTGTTCTTCATGGTCCCATTCGGTCAGGATATGCAAGACCACTTCATGTCACTGTTATGTAAAAAAAGAAATAATATAGTCCCTTCAATTTGAGGGCTGTCAGTAAAAGTTCCAGATGCATGCAAGTAGAGATGGGAGAAAGTTATTTGAGTGAGTTATAGAAAAAAGATATATATAAGGCAGAGAGCTAGTAATCCTATAGTTATACAAGTTATTGTGGTATGAAAATGTGTTATGAAATTCACCGATATGGAGGTTTTCCAGAATTGTATGTATGCTTTTGTGCATCAGAGAGTGGATTTGCTGCATGTGGGAAGATTGTGAGTTTGAGACATTGAATGAGAGTGGTTCTGCATCTGTATGGATATGAGCTCCTTTGCCTCTACATCCAAACAACATACCAAATAAATCTATGAGTATTCCTGGGATACTGGATGGGTTTAGTTTTATAGGAGAATGGCATCTGCTTATAATAGAAACATTTTAGTGTATTCTTCAAGTTATAGCCATCTTTTGCTTAATTAGACTCTATGGTTTGTGTAAGAGAGACAATTTACAGATACAGATTAATGGCAAAAGTTATATTCTAGTAAACTGTCTGGATATTACATTGGGTGGACAGGAATTTGTTAGTGAATTTGTTTGGCATATTTTGTTGGCATATTCTAGGACATTCTCCGGTGTAGAAATAGCAATTTATCCGTTTGCAATGTTACATTTGTGTAAAACCACAAACAAGTAATGCCGGTGTACTTTATTAAGAGCTTTTTCCACATCTATAGATGACAGTAAGGACCACATTAGGTGACCAATGGAGAGAGTACATTATATTTAAAAGACATTAACATTGACAACAGCTGTGGTTTGGTATGAAGCCAGTCTGGTCTGTAAGGGTAAGTTTAACCATCAAAGCACTAGTGTTCGGAGTGCCTGAGCAATTGTGCTTGTGTGTTTCACAAGCATAAGCAGAGGAACTACACACTGCTAAGAGAAAATATTTATGCTGACTCGTGACATGCAGTGCCTGGTGAAGTTCCCACTGTAAAACACTGTGTTTATGTTCAGGTGAAGTGGGTTTAGTTTTATGGCTCATGGTTGTCAAGAAATGTACAGCCAAATAAAACAGCCCCCCTTCCCCTTATGTCTAATGACCTGTCCTCTTTATGTGTATGAGTACACAGCTATCAGTGTAAGACAGCTGTCTAGTCTTGACCAGGTTTTGCATTTGGAGTCAGTTGCTTGTCTTGACAACAAAAGTACCAAAAAGGGGGTTTTGTGAAGTAAAAGTATGAAACAAATATAAATCATGTAAGACCTTTTTCCATTTTTAATGTGACCTACAATGTGAACAATTCAATTGAAGAACAAACTGAAACATTTAAGGGGGGAAAATGAAAAATCTTACAGTAACCGGATTGCATAAGTTTGTACATCCTCTTATAACTGGGTATGTGGCTGTGTTCAGAATTAACCAATCTAGACGCATGTTAAAAAGAAGTAATTACACACCTGCTATAATTTAAAATGACTCTGATTAATCTCAAATAAAGTTAAACTGTTCTTAGTTGCATCTCAGAGCAAAAGCCATGGTCCACAGAGAGCTTCCAAAGCATCAGAAGGATCTCATTGTAGAAATATATCAGTCAGGAGAAGGGTTCAAACATTTTTCCAAAGAACTAGATATACCCTGGAACACAGTGAAGACAGTCATCATCAAGTGGAGAAAATATAGCACAAACATGGCAAACCAAGAACTGGATGTCCCTCCAAAATTGTTGAAAAAACAAAAAGAAAACTGGTCAGGGTGGCTTCCAAGATGCCCACAGCAACAGTAAAGGAGCAACAGGAATTTTTAGAAAGTGCTGGCTGTGTGCTACATGTGACAACAATCTCCTGTATTCTTCATATGAATGGGCTATGAGGTAGGGTGGCAAGACGGAAGCCTTTTCTTACATAGAAAACATCCAAGCATGGCTGAAATCAAATCTCCCAAAAGCATGTGGGAAAATGTGTTATGGCCTGATGGAACCAAGGTTGATCTTTTCGGCCATAATTTCAAAAGGTATGTTTGGCACAAAAACAACACTGCACATCACCCACAGAACACCATACCTGAAGCATGGTGGTGGCAGCATCATGCTTTGGGCTGTTTTTCTTCAGCTGTAACCAGGGCCTTAGTCAGGGTGGAGGGAATTATAAACAGTTCCAAATACCCGGCAATTTTGGCACAAAACCTTCAGGCGTCCGTTAGAAAGATGAAGATGAATTTCACCTTTCAGCACGACAACGACCCAAAGCACACAACCAAATCCACAAAAGCATGGCTTCACCAGGAGGAGATTAAAGTTTATGTTCATTTAATAAAGATGATCTGACATATGCTCTGTATATTCGAGACAATAACACACAAAGACAAAGGGAGCAGAGGGAACATATATACTGAGGGGAATGACAATGATGATCAGGTGCGCTAGACGAAACAACAGGTGCAATGAGTTAATGAGCAGGGCAATGGTGTCAGAAGGCCGGTGACGTCGAACGCCGAAGCCCGCCTCCTGCAGGGGGAGGATGGGCAGTAGATGGCGTATTCGTCACACTGACATGATTTATCTTTGGCTCATTTTGTTTCATCACATATCCACTGTACGTAGATCTGAATAAACTGATCAAAGATATAGCCAAAATATTAGGTGTGCCAAAATCAAATGTTTCGCACATTAAGATGAAATAATGCGCTGGTTAGCTCAGCAATGGCATATGACCTTGTAGACCAAGTGAGATCTCTACAGTGGATGACCAAATAATGCTTACCATAATGAAGAAACAACTAAGTAATAACTGTCCAACAGATCAATAACCCTCTCCAGGATGTGTGCCAGATACTACCATTCACAGAATACATTAACTGTAATACAGAGGCTGCATGGTGCAAAAACATTAGTTTGCCTACAAAACGGGATGTCGCCAAACAATACCAAATACAGCATGCAGAGATCTGGACAAAGGCATTGTGGACAGATAAAGGTTTCAATGTTTATTTGTCAAATGCACCGAACAACACAGTGTCATCCTGCACATTTAAATTATTGTGATATGATACCCAACATCTAAGTAGTGAGAGGTAAGAACAGTATATAAGCAAAAATATAACTATATAAATATAATAAAATAAAGCAACAATATACATAACACTGTACTCTAGCAGCAGTTTAAAAAAAGAGTACTGTAAACTTGCTTGGTAGTATTTGTAAATGTAGATATCGTAAGTATGGCAGTAATATACATAACAATGTAAACTAGCAGCAATTGGTAGTTATTGAATATTATTGATACATATGAGTGCAATAAGCATATGAATGGTGGCATAGCACACTACAATTATGTAGTGGGAATTTAAGAAAAATGTACACCCAGCAAAAATATAGCAAGAGGATAAACAACATAACACTGTAGATAGCAGCAGTTTAAAGAGTACAGTGAACTAGTAGCAAAATTGCAGGGGTGGGTTAGAGTACTGACTAGCTGTACTAAAGTAAAAGTACTGTTACACATCCTAAAATGTACTCAAGTAAAAGTTGAAGTACCAACTGAAAAAATGGACTCAAGTAAGAGTAAAAGAGTACTTGGTCAAAAATGTAGTTCAGTACTAGTTACATATTTCGTTCAAGACATTTGCGCCATGGTTTTATACCAGCACTGTTTTATGTTTTATTTCTATTTTATTATTCTGTGCTATAATTCCTCTAGCTTTGTGTTTTATATTTTATCTCATTTCTATTATCCTGTTGTATTTTTTATGCTGTTTTTATATTTCTCTTCTTAATTAATTGTTTTTGATTTATTGCATTATTTCTATTTTCACTGTAAAGCACATTGAATTGCTTCTATGTATGAATTGTGCTATATAAATAAACTTGCTTGCTTACAAGGAAAAATTATTTAAGAAAATACAAATGCAAACTGCATTTTTAATGTTTAAATAGGCATTTGTTTTCCAGTCAGCCTATAATCATGCAGAATAGAAATCAAAATAAATTGCAAAAATGTATAATACTGTATATACTATTATTAATCTGTGTTGCAAATAGGATTCTTGCGAATTAAAACCATCATACATGTTACTGGTATAAAAAAAGATATATTGTATAGTAATGCTCAGTACAGCTTGTCAATCAAATATTTGTTATAAGTCAGGTATTGGGTAGAATTACTTAATGCATTGCAACTATGCCACCTGGTTTGCAGCAATTGCTTTAAACTAATATCCAGGTATGTTTCAAACTAAAGTCTAAGTAATGAAGTTTGTGTCAAGCCCAATGAACCACTAATACAAATGTACTAACAAGCTGTAGTGTTATTAAATGTCGTAAGTTAGCTAGAATATAGCTAGAATATTACATTATTATTAGGATATATTACTGCATTTCTCTGTACTGTACTTGTAATTGTTCAGTGACTAATAAATTGAATCTAAAAAAAATCTTGTTATAATAGGATTTAGCTGACAAAGTAGCACAAGCCGGTTCACTAATCTTGCGGAGGTATGATGAGTTTTTCACAGCAGAGATTGTTGCGAGAGAACATTTCATGATGACTGTGTTGCATATTTTACATTTAAAATGTAAAATATCTGTGGCAAGGGATTGTCATTTAAATCGCACTGTGGTGCAGATTTAAAGGAGAGGGAGGGAACACACCACTCCAACCTCAAATCAAATCACACAAAAAAATACTCAATATTTTTTGACCAATGACTGAAAACAAAATTGTTACGAAAGAGTAGGTGAAATGAGACAGAGTAAAGTTTGCAACAAGTGAAGGACAACATTCTGACCCACTTGCCAACACTAAAGGCAGTCAAAAGATCAGCCGATCACCTCCACATGTACTAAACCACGTTAGAAGCACCACATGCAGAGTTTTCAAGGCGATTTCAAAACTCTGGAGAGTGAAATGCACATGGTTTCTCCTCCCTTCAACTGCAGTGTGGATAATGCACCAAGTGATGTTCAGATGGAACTCGTTGACCTGCAGTCTGACACTTCTGGCAAAGCACCTCAGGTCAGTCTCACTGCTGGACTTTTACTCCCCCCTCAAAGAGGAGAACTTTCCACACCTGCAGGCATGCTCAGAGGATTCTAGTCCTCTTTGGATCTACCTATGTATGTGAACAGACTTTCTCAGTGATGAAGTTCAACAAATCCAAACCAAGATCCTCTGTCACTGATGACCACCTCTCAGCTGTCCTTCGCATAGCCACCTCAGACATTCAGTCAGATTTCAATGCCCTTGTTCAAGCCCAGAACAGACTGGATTATTCTCACTGAAGAGGTAAAATGAGGTGGAAAACATTACAAGTTATTGTTTTTTGTATTGCTGTATTTCTATAAACTTGTTAAGTTGTTATGGAAAAACTTTTTTTACACCACAATTTCACATAAATAATATAAATATATACAGAATAGTTTATTATTCCGATTATCAGTACCAGCTACTCAAATATATTATTTAGTTCATTTTACAATGGAAGAAATTTGAGCAGAATTAAGTTCAAGTTATCGTTGCTGTGGCCCTCTGACAGGATTCAGGTTTCTCATGTGGCCCCTTGTAAAAATTAATTGCCCACCCCTGGTCTAGAGGAACAATAGCATGACTAACAATAACATGACTCATATAGAAATCAAATATCACAACTTTTCCATAACGTAACTTTATAGCATTTAACATGCATCATGTGAAACATTATGTGATTTACCTTAAACCGACTGCTTATTCAGTTTGTCTCTTCCACCATGGCTTCCAGCAATGCTTCCAGCAATGCAGCAGCCAAAGCAATCGTTGCCGCAGTGCCAGAGAAGGCTGGCCGGTGACCCTGCAACGCATCTAGAAAGTCAAACCACTTGCTCTGCCAGTCAGAAACGCTACTGTTATTGTGTTCTTAAAACTTGTAATCTTGATTTCATTTTTTAAGCTTCACCTGGCACTTTCCCGGTGTGTAAAATGTTAAACTCACTTAACTTGAAGTGTATTTTCACGAACACCTTATAACTACGTATTGCCATTTACAATTCCCACTGTATTTGATCCTCAGCATAAACACAATAAGGCCTGGACTTTGTCATTGGTCCATCTGTTGTTCGTTTGATTTCTTCATGAAAAAGTTATTCTGTTTGTATGAATAATTAACTCCTTTACTACGCTGATGAGGGCTGCAGACAAATTAAAAAATGTCGGTTGAAATTGTAGTGGAAAATCAACCACTTTTTACTAAAAACAAATGCACTTCAGCTCAGGACTTTTTGAATCCAATAGACGTTAATGAAAATCATACAATAATGACAGACATTAAAGCCAGGTCCTTCTGCAATGTTCTGAATCTGGACCATGGCTTTTATACAGAACTTACACACATTACGCCATCTGACTTAATCTGGTTGGCAACCCCCACGGGTGGTGTGTGCTTTTTATCTTCTACCTCCCTGAATGCTCATCATTTGCAACAGTAATTCACAACCTCCTCATGGTTCATACTTGGGTCATGTCCATCATTGTCCACAAAGTAAGTGTTACATTAAGCTCATGAGCCTCACTCAGGTCATCTCATATCACAGAGTACGCTTTATGATCAGCTCATGGGCCACACTCAGGACACCCCACTAGTGGATACAAAGGCAGTAAACTTTAGAAACGCCCCTCTCTGGGCTTATGGTAATTGCTTGCTCATGACTATCTCTCAGCATAAGGCACATACGTACATTATGATGAACATACAAATTGTCTATATGTGGAAGACAATTTGTATGATGCCGCTGTTCGTCTGGGCATAAACCTCTCCCATCTCAGCATAAACGTGATTCAAGTATGCATTCTCCAGTGGAGTTTTCTGCGCCGACAGTCCTTCGCTCCCTGTAACAGAAGAAGAGATATCCCCACACTGCTGTCCAGCAAGTGAGTCAGTTTTCTGTCCGCCCACAACACTTCTGGGAGGGGTGTTGAGGGGCTCACTGTTGACAGTGCATGGAACTCCCCCTCTGTTAACATACTGACCAGGACGCCCAGGGCGGAGAATCACCAATGGACCCTCGTCCCTGTCTGGGTTTGAGTTCGGAGTTCCCCATAGCATCATCTGAGTTTTCACAGTCCGGGTCAGACATGTCTTGAAGAGAGGAACTGAACAGCATGACCCCAATGCCAATAGAATTAACACTATTCCCATTACTATCCCTACCTTAGTGACAATAGTTCCCCATTTACCAAAATACTTTTCTAACCAATCACAAGCGGGAGTGTCCCTGCCTGCATTATCCTAAACTTCCTGCCTCAGTTGCTTTAATTTAGCCATGGCCTGAGTAAATGTGCCGTCTGATGCAGTGTTGTTTGGAATGAAAGTGCAACATTGTTCTCCGAACATGACACCAACCTTCTCTGCCAAGATCCAATCTAGTGCCTGTCTATTCTGCCATTTTCTCTAGCTTCATTCTCTGAGTGGTGCTATTGACACTACTTTCATTCTGACTGCTCTAGGCCACCTCCATGGTAGAAAGGTATCAAAGTTTGCACTGCCTAGTTCTCTGTCCCATTCTAAATCCCATGTCTTCCCATTCCTATCTTTCCAGTCTCTCTTTTTGATAGGGTGGGCCCTGCTATCCCAAACATCTGTTTTGCTTGGGCCTTGGACACGGCAGGGGTCGGGTTCACTGCACACTTTCTTCGTCTACAGTGAACCAAATTCTTCACCATTAGAACTTCCTTTCTTTCCTGCGGGCCACTACGCCTCATAATACTCCATCGCTGCTGTTTCGCTTCCACTCTTCCTAACCACATGGTCTCGCTCTTATTATCAAGATTATCTTTCCTAATTATAACTGTAATTTCTATCCCTGCAGTTACCTGACGGAAATACATTATCCCTGCTAACAATGCTGCTGTACATACCTCATTCCTCCTGTCAAGGTCAGTGTCTGAGTTACTAAAGTTAGTGATAAGTTCTACATAGTCGGTGGGGTAGGTGGTAGGGAGTTCTCCCCCATCGATGACAGGTGGGTGTGGCCTCCCTTAGTCCTTGTCTGCGGGGGCTTCAGTGGGTGAATCTTCTCCCCCGCCGCCTGTCCAACCTTTTCGATGATGGGCAACTTCAGCCATAGCCCCAGAACGGTCAGTAGCAGGCTAAGTGTCTTCACCCTCCATTCCTGGGTCCTGCGTTTCTTTGTGGGACACGGGTTCCTCTGGTGCAGGTGCCATTTACTCTGCTGCTGAGGGTTCCAAGCCTTCCCCCGCCTGCTCCTTGTTCCTGTCTGGAAGCTTAGCTTTCTCACCCTCATGTTGATCCGCTCATTGAGGGAACTTGATGCAGTGGTTGAAGTGATACCAGGTGTCGCTGCCTTCTACTCGTACTGCTGTTGGTGTGGATTGGGTCACCTTGAAGGGTCCCTCTCGCCTTGGCTCGTTCGACTTCCTCCTGAAGACCCTGATGCACACCTGGTCTCCCAGGACCACTGCTCCGGGCTGGTCCGGCTCCGGCACTCATGCACTCTCCTGTTTGTAAATAAGCTCATTTATAGTAGTTAGTTGTCTGGTATATTCCCTGAATTCAAGTTCCAGCTGCTCCAGTGGAGGCCCTTCAAGAGGACCTCGAAGCACAGGCACAGGCATGGGTCGACCCGTAAGCATTTCATGCAGTGTTAGATGCATGGTTCTGTTAGCTTCCATGCAACTCATTAGTGCAAGTGACAGAGCATCAACCCAGTTCAAACCTGCACTGGCACAGATCTTATTATGCTTGGCCTTTAGCGTGCCGTTTGCTCTCTCTACCATGCCCTGGGACTGTGGGTGATAAACACATCACAGCCTCTGTTTGATGTTCAGGTGTTGAATCACCTGTTTCAGTGTTCTTTGAATAAAAGCTGACCCATTGTCAGAACTGATTTCTGACGGGATGCCGAATCTTGGCATCACTTCTCTTGTAAGGAACTTTAAAGCCATTCCTGCTCCTTGATCCCTTAAAGGGGTCGCTTCTATCCACCTACTGAACCTGTCAATCAATACCAGCATGTACCGTTTTCCATGGATAGGTGTTGTATCCACATAGTCCATGACAAAATGTCTGAACGGTCCTTCTGGTGTAAGAATGTGGCCTAATGGTGTCACTATTCCCTTCCTTCTGTTTTTTGTCGCACACACCTCACCCTCTGCCAGGGCTGCGTCGACCGTAGCCTGCAGTTACGGTGAGCAGAAACCCTGGTGTGCAATTTCTCTCATAACCTCCCCTCTTGCACAATGGTCAAACCCATGTGCATTAGTGATCAAAACCCTGAGGAGGGCAGAGGGCACCACCAGGAGTCCCGTATGGGCACGCCACAAGCCTGTGGCATCACTTGTGGCACCCCGCTGTAGCCACAGCTGTTGCTCAAACACATTTGCTCTAGCTTGCATTCTGATAACATCATCCATACCAGGTACTGCCTCAACCAGTGGGCTAAAACAGCTGAATTACACTTAGATGCGAGTTTTGCGGCCTCATCTGCCGCATTATGTTCCTGGGTGATGAAGTCGTTTTCATTCCTATGTGCTTAACATTTAACAAAGGCCACCTGTCGCAGAAGCAACAAGGACACCATCAGGTCCTGTATCTGATCGTAGTGCAGAATAGGAGTGCCATCAGATTTCCTAAAACCCCTCTGTTTCCACACAGCCCCAAACAGATGACATACCCCATGTGCATAAGCAGAGTCGGTGTAGATGTTTGCAATCTTGCCTCCCCACTCCCTGCATGCGGCTGTTAAAGCTTTACGTTTGGCTAGTTGAGCAGAACAGGGCTGTAGACACATTTGACTGATGATCGTGTGAAATGTATCCCTAGGGTCCCTCCTAACCAAAGCAAAACCTGCATGATTACCATCCAAGTCTCTGTAGCAAGAACCATCCACAAATAAGTCTTCCTCAGCTCCCTGAATTTGGAGTGAGAGAGGTTTGGGCTTAAGCCTGGTGAAGGTTAAAGACTCAGCCACACAGTCATGAGGCTCACCTTCATAGTCGAGGGGTACTCTTTCTGCTGGATAAACGGTACCACACTTTTGTGTTGTCACGTCTGGGTAGGTTAGCGGCAGGTAGTCCAATAGTCAAGCATTCGTCAGCACAAACTTTCCCTGCTCTATCATCTCAGTTACAGTGGAAAGAACACGTCTTTGATACACTGCTGATTTTGCAGGTTTTCCTACTTACATGCATGTAATTTCTACCATAGGTACACTTCAACTGTGAGAGATGGAATCTAAAACAAAAATCCATAAAATCACATTGTATGATTTTTAAATAATTAATTTGTTACGCCTCCGCCTCTGCCGGTCGTGTCCCTCACCTACTAACGCGCACCTGTTCCCACACCGGTTCCCAATCACCACTCACAAACCTGTTCCCACTCCCCTCATTACCCGCTGTATATATACAACTCCCTGCCACTCCTTCCCTGCCGGATCAATGGTTTATGTACGCATGCCACATATCACCCTTTACAAACGCTTGTTCGATTGCCCGTGTTCCAACCCATCGTCTGTCCCCGATTGTTCTGTCTGCGCCCTTCCTGTACTTCTGCTCTCTGCCTGAGTCCCGACCTCCTGCCTGTCCCTGACTACTCTGCCTGTTCCCTGACTGTACTACTGCCGCTCGCTCGTCTACCGACCTTCTGCCCATGCCCGAATACTCTGCCTGCTGGTCGTTTGTGCTTTCGCTATCAGTACGTGAGACGGCTGGCGGCCCCTCCCCGACTGCGCTGTCAATCACCTCCCCACTCCTCTATAGTCCGCGCTTGGATCCTTACCTGCAGACCTTACATAATATGCATTTTATTGCATGACATAAGTATTTGATCACCTACCAACTAGTAAGAATTCCAGCTCTCGCAAACCTGTTAGTTTTTCTTTAAGAAGCCCTCCTGTTCTCCACTCATTACCTGTATTATAACTGCAACTGTTTGAACTCGTTACCTGCATAAAAGACAGCTGTCCACACACTAAATAAAACAGATTCCAATCTCTCCACAATGGCCAAGACCCGAGAGCCATGTAAGGACATTAGGGATAAAATAGTAGACCTGCACAAGGCTGGGATGGGCTACAGGACAATTGGCAAGCAGCTTGGTGAGAAGGCAACAATTGTTGGCGCAATTATTAGAAAATGGAAGAAGTTCAAGATGACGGTCAATCTCCCTCGGTCTGGGGCAAGATCTCACCTTGTGGGGCATCAATGATCATGAGGAAGGTGAGTGATCAGCCCAGAACTACACAGCAGGACCTTGTTAATGACCTGAAGAGAGCTGGGACCAGTCTCATGGAAAACCATTAGTAACACACAACGCCGTCATGGATTAAAATCCTGCAGCGCACGCAAGGTCCCCCTGCTCAAGCTAGCGCATGTCCAGGCACATCTGAAGTTTGCCAATGACCGTCTGGATGATCCAGAGGAGGAATGGGAGATGGTCATGTGGTCTGATGAGACAAAAATAGAGCTTTTTGGTCTAAACTCCATTCACCGTGTTTGGAGGTAGAAGAAGGATGAGTACAACCCCAAGAACACCATTCCAACTGTGAAGCATGGAGGTGGAAACATAATTCTTTGTGGATGCTTTTCTGTGAAGGGGACAGGACGACTGCACCGTATTGAGAGGAGGATGGCTGGGGCCATGTATCACGAGATCTTGGCCAACAACCTCCTTCCCTCAGTAAGAACATTGAAGATGGGTTGTGGCTGGGTCTTCCAGCATGACAATGACCCGAAACACACAGCCAGGGCAACTAATGAGTGGCTCCATAAGAAGCATCTTAAGGTCCTGGAGTTGTCATAGTGTCCGGTGTAGGAGGACAGACGAGCAGAGGCAGAACGGCTGTTTTGGAAATAATCCATATTTTAATGGTAAAAAGAAACAAAAGAACAAACTCAGAACAGACACTAAGACTGGGTGAAAAGTATAGCCTACGGCTAACAACCAAAATGAAACACACATCCGTGTGCAAACATTCAACATAAATAGGTTCC